>JBAIZL010000010.1:1545000-1602500 GCA_036971475.1 Prosapia bicincta
TTTGACTCTAACAATACTCCAAATGAACTAAAGCACTCTATTTTATATAAAATAAAAAATTATTATTGTCTCTGAAGGAGCTTTATAGATCCTCCAGCGACTGCATTTCTTAGTAGAGGACGTAGCCAGTCCCTTCCCTAAGTCTACATTTAGAAGAGGGATATATCCGTATAAGTCTACACTTCAGAGCCATCCGACCAATAGCAATACCACTACCATCACTGTCCTGTATTGTGATTAAAAGCAATGCCATAATCCTGTCGCTATTTCTAACAATTAGAATCTTCAGGAGTTTCGTGTGTGCAGCATTTTGCAGTGCTAGACTACAAAGTGGGTTATAGCACAATGTGGCCCCGATATCACACAGATGTTCAGCACTGCCTCGATATTGTTTCGTCACGTTGGCACAAAACCTTACATGGTCTTCTTTGTACATTCTTCCTAAACTCGCAAAGTAAGCTATCTGAACCATGCGTCCAAACAAAAATTTGGAGCCTGTAGTCCCACGATGCTGATTTACCAGAAAATCAGTTCTGGTCTTCGAATAAGGAAATATTAACAAATGGGTTTTAACAAGTTATTCAAATAAGTTTAGAAGTTTGGTTGCTAATTTACTTTGTATTTAGATATTCCTTTACTATTTAACTACAGTACCAAAATTTGCTTGGAATAATTTTTTCTTTTTTTCTACTTAAACAAGAATTTTACTTGGTACACTTGTGAATCAACTTTCGACAGCTTGAGAGTTATATTTTATCTATCTGTATATATATATATATATATATATATATATATATATGTATATATATATATATATATATATATATATATATATATAAAGAACTAATTCAAAATACAAATACAAGAATTATAATTGAATTTACAATTCAAAGCTTTTCGTTGGCTATAATTTGAATTGTAAATTCAATTATAATTCTTGTATTTGTATTTTGAAATAGTTCTTTATTAATACACAAGAATACATATTGCGATATTTATATATATATAAATATATATATATATATATATATATATATATATATATATATATATATATATATATATATATATAACTAAACATGTACAATACAAAATTTTTTTTAAAAAAACTGTGTCACAGCACGAAATTAAAAGAATTTTATATACAGTGCCAGTTTGAACTGTGAGTTAGTAGAAAAGTGACAAAATATTAAAAAGATTAGGATTTAGGGGTCATAGGACTAGTCGACACAAGTGATTCCTTCATTGCAACAACGTCGTTATTAAAATATAGTTTTAATAAAATATTGACATTGCAGCTAACAATAAAAGAATATAGAATAAAATATTTCCCTCTTTTATTACATGGTGACAAATTTACTGAACAGAAGTTTTACTGAAGGAATTTATTTTAGGTTTGTAAAGTGTTTTTATAAAGATGCTGACGCGAGTAAGAAGGTCGGAATAAATAAATATATTTAAAAAAATTATCATTTAAACTGAAATAACTGTAGTAAGATTTATCGAAATATAAATTCATAGACATTTATTAATTTATAAAAAGTATGCAATAATAACATTTTAACTAATTAATAAACAATAAATAAAGTAACGTAACCTTCGTGTTAAAACAGCTGTTCTACAACTCCTATAACATTAAATAGGTTTTTATATAAAAATTTATGTTATCGCTAAAATTTAAGCTAAATGGCTCCAAATTCTAATTTAACATTTGAACCATTATTTATGAAAAGCAGTGACAAGTTGATAATTTCTGTTTTTTTTAACAACTGCTATACTAATAATTCTAAACTAAAAGTTAACACGTCTGTGAGAAAAACTTAATTGTAAACAATGCCAGAATAAGATAAAAATTAATAAAACACGATAGGTAAATATATTTCCATTTCTGTGGTATAGCACTACCCATGCGGAATAAAGTGTAACTAAAAGCAGACAACTGCACACCAAAATTACAGGTTGCGCTGTAAACAGTAATATAAAATTTATTCAATATTTTCAAATAATACAATATAATATGATCTCTTATTAGCAAATTAATAGTGAGAAATATTACTGAAACAATTTAATAGTAAAATGTTCAAATTAAATCAAGTTTTTAGGTATTTTATGTAAAATATCAAGTACCATTATTTAAGAAAAGCAGTGCCAGAATAAAATAAAAATTAATAAAACACGATAGGTAAATATAGCCAACCTCTAGCGAGCTACCTCCGTTTCACATGCGCATGCGGTTAGTATCCCTACCTCGAATGAAGGAAACGGGATTGATTGCCCATGTACCAAGCTCATAACCTCTTTCCATGGAGAATCAGGAGATAGTGAAATGAAACAGTACGGTAAGTGTCGCGCTAAGAGCGGGGTGAAAAAACCTGGCAAGAAAGAAACCCTGCCAGGAAAAATCCCGCGACTGATCATGCAGGAACCCTGGGGGCTTGGATCACCTTATGCTAAGGAATAAGGACAGGTAATACCTTAAAAAATTGTTTAATATATAGTGGATGACATAACATTTTTCTATAATTAAATTATAAAATTTGTGGGGTCCAGCCGAATTTGAACTGTGAATCTTCAGGTTTAAAGTCTAGCGCACCTTCGCACTGCGCAACTTTCCAATATCTAGGTAAATATATTTCCATTTCTGTGGTACAGCACGACCCATGCGGAATAAAGTGTAACTAAAAGCAGACAACTGCACACCAAAATTACAGGTTGCGCTGTAATCAGTTATACAAAATTTATTCAATATTTTCAAATAATACAATATAATATGATCTCTTATTAGCAAATTAATAGTAAGAAATATTACTGAAACAAAATTTAATAGTAAAAAGTTCAAATTAAATCAAGTTTTTAGGTATTTTATGTGAAATATCAAGTACCAAATCCAACCTCTCACTCACTCTTCGGAATGACTATGGGTAGAGTAGTGTACGGCTAACGGTAGAATCTATATTAAATATATCTCAAATGCACTAAACCAGGAATAATGTGTACAAATTTTGAAAAGCCTTGCTTCACAGCAAAGCGTAATCTTATTTAAATGACTAGGGTAGAGGTGGGCAAACCGGATTCATTCAGAAGAACGGTTCACTATAATGGAGCGCTTCATTTGACCGGTTCACTTGTGACCATTTCCGCCATTCCCATTGTAGTAACTAGTAGTAAGCATTCGATGCAGTAGCATATGTTATAATTGTACAACACTAGTAATGTAGTAATATACATATTTGTATATTATAAGTAATAGTATACAATTTTTTTTAGCTTGTAAGGTTATGTTTAATGATAACCTCATTGTACCATTATAGATATAACGGTACAAACTGACCATTTTGTTAAAATAAGATTTTGTGAGTAATACTTGACCAAATGGCGCTCAACTAACATTTTTAATCACTTAAACAATAGTTTATGACTATGCGAACTTTAAGTTTTGTAAATTTGTTAAAACTTACTGAGACAGAACGTTTTCGATCACTCGGTTTAACATTATATAAAATAATGTCAGTGTTATGATATTTATAATATTAATTATCATTTTATATTAAATAATGAATCTATATGAACAAATTTCTTAAGCTCAATTTGTAGAGGATCTTAGTAACACTAGCAAAATCTATTTTGTGTTGAAACAATACAACTTTGATGCTTTCTGTTATTAAAATATAATTATAAATTTTCATCTCACTCTGATATTATTTAGAGGAAGCACATTACCTATCAAGTTATTAAACCATTTAACATATTACTATACCAAGAATTGCTGTCTAAATTAGAAATTTACAAATTATACCAAATTTTTTCTAACGTGAGAATTTCTTTTAGACTAAAATTATTATTTGTTAGTTCTTTTGTTAACGTTACTTCCAAATAGTAACACTTTAATGAGGTGATTGAAAATAGGTTGGAAATAATTTCTATTTTGTCGAAATAATAAACTACAGTAAAATATTTGCCGAATTGAAACTGTACGGATTCTGTTTGTATGTTACATATTAGCATGACGAACCACAAGAGAAGACTGACTCTCTGACTGACTTAACCATAGGTTCACTCCTTTCTTTGGTTCTTACTGAAGCGCTTCAATCAGACCCGTGAAAGACAATTCTTTCTCATAGAACCGGGGTTCACTGAGTCTTACTGAAGCGCTTCAGAAGAGAACCGGTGAAAAGCAATTCTTTTTAAAAGAACCGTGGTTCACTGAGGTTTCAAATGAAGCGCATCAATTGAACCGTGCGCCCATCTCTAGCCTAGGGTAATTTTATAAAAAATGTTGCGTAGCTGGACTTGGGGTTAAGGTTGATTCTTTCATTGTGTATTTATGTTCATCGACGCCGAGTGTAGAATGGCCTATCGGTTTGGCCGATCTTTACATGTTATTTTGTAAATACTGGATGGATTGTATTTGTGTGTTTATGAAAAGGTTGTGTTGTTTTAAGGTGTATGTTGTTTTGTATATACTGGTAATTGGGTCTTTTGACTGAACAGAAGTTTTACTGAAGGAATTTATTTTAGGTTTGTAAAGTGTTTTTATAAAGATGCTGACGCGAGTAAGAAGGTCGGAATAAATAAATATATTTAAAAAAATTATCATTTAAACTGAAATAACTGTAGTAAGATTTATCGAAATATAAATTCATAGACATTTATTAATTTATAAAAAGTATGCAATAATAACATTTTAACTAATTAATAAACAATAAATAAAGTAACGTAACCTTCGTGTTAAAACAGCTGTTCTACAACTCCTATAACATTAAATAGGTTTTTATATAAAAATTTATGTTATCGCTAAAATTTAAGCTAAATGGCTCCAAATTCTAATTTAACATTTGAACCATTATTTATGAAAAGCAGTGACAAGTTGATAATTTCTGTTTTTTTTAACAACTGCTATACTAATAATTCTAAACTAAAAGTTAACACGTCTGTGAGAAAAACTTAATTGTAAACAATGCCAGAATAAGATAAAAATTAATAAAACACGATAGGTAAATATATTTCCATTTCTGTGGTATAGCACTACCCATGCGGAATAAAGTGTAACTAAAAGCAGACAACTGCACACCAAAATTACAGGTTGCGCTGTAATCAGTAATATAAAATTTATTCAATAGGCGGACTGGGTCTTTTCATTGTCAAGACCTTATCCTCACCTCCCAAAACCTTCTCAGAATTCCTGACTTCCTTCATCCAGTACGTCTCTTCTGTCAACCATGGATAGGTTACCGGTCCTGATATGGAATGCCAACGGCGTTAAATATAAAAAACTAGAGCTTCTTCGCTATATGCAAAGAAACAACTATAAACTAGCGCTTATTACAGAAACACACCTAAACCCCCAAGATAAATTCTCAATGCCAAACTTTAAAGTTTACCGCACTGACAGGACAACTAGAAGCCGCGGCGGTACGGCTATAATAATAGATAAACGCATTAAACATTTTGAATTGTTTTTGCCCGCACTCACATGCGTTGAAGCAACAGCTATTAGGCTTGAGCTCAACGGCAGCACAACAACACTTGTATCAGCGTACAAACCCCCGGGTTCTGTTGATTACACTCGCGATTTAGAAGTTCTTCTACAGACCTCTAGTAGGGTAATAGTCGCCGGGGACCTTAACTCTAAACACACATGCTGGGGCTGTAAGTCTACAAACACAGGAGGCCGGCAACTCCAAACCTTCTTACAAAACACAACAGCTATACTGCTGGCCCCTCCTGAACCAACACACCACAGCACTTACCACACGGAAGACATTTTGGATATAGCTATTGCGAAAGGTCTGCTAGTGTCACCGCAACTTCACGTCGATAGAGATCTGAATTCAGATCACTACCCCGTGATGATGGCGGTTTCTGGAAGCCCTGCTTGCAAAGAGCTAAGGAAGGTGCTGAACTACAGACTGGCTGACTGGGAGTTATTCCAGTCCCAGCTGGACAGCACTCTACCTGCCACCCTAAATGTCGACTCACCACTGGACATAGACAAAGCCGTCGGCAGCCTTACGACGGCAATACGTACTGCGATTACTAACGCGGTACCAGTTAAATGTCAGCCCAGACACTATGTACACATACCAAGGCACATACTACATCTAATCACCCGGCGAAATAGGATCCGGCGGGCATTGCAACACGGGGTAAACAGATGCGTTCCACACACAACACTTAATCGCCTTAAGAGGCAAATTAGGCGGGAACTAATTCAGTACAAAGTCGATGGCTTCCAAGCGGAATTGGCGACCTTAAACACAACAGACACACCCATCTGGCCGATGGTCAAACACTTCACGCGAGAACCGCTGCGCTATCCCCCACTCATCGGCCCGAATGGGCAGGTGGGCGACCCGGTACACAAAGTTAACTTGTTTGCTGACACACTGGAGAGCACGTTCCAACCAAACGACCAACCAGCTGATGCAGCCGTTACAGCTAAAGTAGATTTAGAAACAGCACAGTTTGCCTACTGTCCTACATTAGAGCCAAACACTGACACTACAATCACAGAGATAAAGTGGGCAATCTCACAAACAAACTCCAGGAAAGCTCCTGGATCAGACACCATCACCAACACAACGCTAAAAAACCTCACGGAGAAAGCGATCATTTATCTGTCAAACATCTATAATGCTATACTCCGGACACAACACTTCCCGGACGCTTGGAAGGAAGCCAAGATCTTGGTCTTCCCCAAACCGGGAAAAGACCACAACAAACCTGATTCATATAGACCGATAAGCTTGTTGAATACGATGGGCAAGGTATTTGAAAAAATTTTGCTCAAACGTATCAACAAACATATCCACACACACAACATACTGAGGCCAGAGCAATTTGGCTTCAGGACAAAACACTCGGCTACGCATCAGCTGATGAGAGTGGTGGAGCATGCAACCAAGGGTTTCAACAATTACTGCTCGACTGGGGTAGTCTTCCTGGACATTGAAAAGGCCTTTGACCGGGTCTGGCATAACGGGCTCTTAGCGAAACTTCGTCACTATGGCTTTCCAGACGGGCTCATACACCTAGTTAGCTCATACCTGTCCAACCGTAAGTTTAGGGTTGATGTAGATCAAGCTCAATCTACACTACGGACTATACGGGCCGGAGTCCCTCAGGGCTCAATTATTGGGCCCGTATTGTTCAACATCTACATCAACGACATACCGACAACACTCAACACACAAGTGGCCATATTTGCAGATGACACCGCGTTATCCGCTCAGTCATGGAAACCACATCTAATACACTTATATTTACAGGACCACCTTACAGTACTAGAATCATGGCTGAGCTACTGGAGAGTTAAGGTGAACGTGGCCAAGTGCCAGGCTTTGCTTCTCTCCAAACGTAGGACACACCAACTCAACACACTTCTAAAACTATTAGGCGAGGACATTCACTGGGGGAACCAGGTCAAATATCTGGGAGTCATACTCGACAGAGGCCTGACTTGGGACCCTCACATTACCAACACGTTAAAAAAAGCAACATTTAGATTAACACAACTATATCCTATGCTTAACAGAACAAGCCCACTTTCACTACGGGCGGCCACTACTATATACGTATCTATGTTGCGCAGCATACTCACTTACGCATCACCCGTCTGGGGCCATGCAGGTAACACACGCACACGCAGACTACAGTTATTCCAAAACAAGGTTTTGCGAATAATCACGAAGGCAACTAGATGTACAAGATTAACACTGCTTCACACTGACTTAAAAGTGCCTTTTATCAAACAACACCTCCGACACTTAGCAACAAAGTTCTACAAACAGGCTCACGCACATACAACCTCAACACTCATTTCCTCACTGGGTAGATATGACCCCACCCACGACACACACCGACGGCCGCTGTCCTTACTGACCGCCTAGCTCACACCATACCACCAAATTAAAATATACATACTAATAAATTCTGCTTCACAGTTATGTTCCAGGTGACGCAGGGGCACATCTCCAGGGCCGCAGCTTAGCCCCAACGGAAGTAATAATTTGATTGCATGCCTTTTCAGTCTCGAGTAGGCAGCAGAAGAAGAGGTGCATGCCATTCCTGTCATAGACTCACTAACAAGGTATTTGCAAGGTAATACCTCTCCTTATTCCATAGCATAAGGTGATCCAAGCCCCCAGGGTTCCTGCATGATCAGTCGCGGGATTTTTCCTGGCAGGGTTTCTTTCTTGCCAGGTTTTTTCATCCCGCTCTTAGCGCGACACTTACCGTACTGTTTCATTTCACTATCTCCTGATTCTCCATGGAAAGAGCTTATGAGCTTGGTACATGGGCAATCAATCCAGTTTCCTTCATTCGCGGTAGGGATACTAACCGCATGCGCATGTGAGACGGAGGTAGCTCGCTAGAGGTTGGCTGCCACGAGGGCTGGGCGGGTTTTGGGGGCTCAGACCCGGGTAAATAAAAAAAAAAAAAAAAAAAAAAAAAAAAAAAAATTTATTCAATATTTTCAAATAATACAATATAATATGATCTTTTATTAGCAAATTAATAGTGAGAAATATTACTGAAACAAAATTTAATAGTAAAATGTTCAAATTAAATCAAGTTTTTAGGTATTTTATGTAAAATATCAAGTACCAAATCCAACCTCTCACTAACTCTTCGGAATGACTGTGGGTAGAGTAGTGTACGGCTAATAGTAGAATCTAAATTAAATTTATCTTAAATGCACTAAACCAGGAATAAAGTGTTAAATTTTGAAATGCTTTGCTTAACAGCAAAGCGTAATCTTATATATATGCCTAGGGTAATTTTATAAAAAATGTTGCGTAGCTGGACTTGGGTTTTAGGTTGTTTCTTTCATTGTGTGTTTATGTTCATCGACGCCGTGTTTAGAATGGCTTATCGGTTTGACCGATATATTAAATGGGACACTCTTTACTGTTATTTTGTAAATACTGGATGGATTGTATTTGTGTGTTTATGAAAAGGTTGTGTGGTTTTAAGGTGTATGTTGTTTTGTATATACTGGTAATTGGGTCTTTTGACTGAACAGAAGTTTTACTGAAGGAATTTATTTTAGGTTTGTAAAGTGATTTTATAAAGATGCTGACGCGAGTAAGAAGGTCGGAATAAATAAATATATTTAAAAAAATTATCATTTAAACTGAAATAACTGTAGTAAGATTTATCGAAATATAAATTCATAGACATTTATTAATTTATAAAAAGTATGCAATAATAACATTTTAACTAATTAATAAATAAAGTAATACCCTACATGTTAACTGATGAACAGAACAACGCCTAAAACATTGTATAGGATGTATCAAATCTTATGTTATGGATCAATTTAAGCTAAGATAATTCCAAATTGTAGCCTAATTCAAAACCTATACTTTTAATTTAGTAAAAGCAACGATAAGTATGATAAATATTTATTTATTTAACAACTGTTACGAATTCTAAACTGAAAATTAACACGTATGTGAGAACGATTTAATTGCAGGTAATGCCAGAATAATGAAGAAATTAATAAAACACGGAAGATATGTATATTTTCCATTTACGTGGTACTGCACGATCCAGGCGGATTAATGTGTAACTAAAAGAAACACGTAATTGCGAACAAATATTACAGGTTGCGCTGTAATCAGTTATTTAGAATTAATTCAATATTTTGAATTAATCTCATATAATATGGTCTTTTATTAGCAAATTTATAGTGAAAAATATTTCTGAAAATAAACCTTTCAGTAACATATTCAAATTAATTCAAGATTTTAGAAAATTTCTATGAAATTTTAAGTATCACAACCAACCTCTCACTGATTAGGTGGAACGATTCTCGATATAGTAGTGTACGGCTATTAGAATGTCAGTATTAAATTTATTTTTAATCTGACTGTATCATGCAATATTTGTAAATTTTGGAAATGCTTTGCTATTAAATAGCAAGGCGAAGAAGCGTTATAAGAATTGAAATAAAATCTAATCTGCTCAGCGTTGTAAACCATAGACAAGATTAATTAAAATTACATGATTATGATTTCATGTACAAATTAAATGGAGTATTTAAGAATTTCCTATGACATTTTAATTACAAAAACCAAACTCTCACTGACTGTCGAACGCTGTCGGATGCCGTCAAAATGGCAACCACGATCGAGGTGGATTAATGTGTACTTAAAATACGCATTTAGTTGTACACAAATATTACAGGCTGCGCTGTAATCAGTTATTTAAAATTAATTCAATATTTACAATTAATATAAAATGGTCTCTTATTAGCTAATTTATAATGGGAAATATATCTGAAAATAAATCTTTTAGTAGTATTTCCAATTAAATGAAATTTTATGAAAATTCCTATTAAATTTCAAGTACCAAAACCAACCTCTGACTGACTATGTGGAACGACTGTCTGTACGGCTAGAGGACGAATGGATATTGACCCAAAGAGAGGGTAAATGAAAGAAAATACATAGTTTCGAAATTATTTATGAATGTTATAAAAGGTTTTTAAAGCAGAGAAAATGCGTTAGAAAAATGACACAGAAATTTACTATGTAGAAATTTACTAGTTAAATAAACTACAAATTAAATTATGTTGAGTTTTGGCAGAACGCTTTATAAATAGAAAGTTAAATTTTGGAAAACCGATATGTGGGTCCTATGCATTAATTTTAGGGTTTTAGAAAGTGTTAAATAAATTTCATGTTTAGAGATAACTTAGGTTTGATGAGTAAATTTTGATGAATTTTTGTATAAGTTTAGGAAAGATATAAAATATTTAAAAGTGTTAGTTGAAAAGAATTTTGTTTTTTAAATGGCTGTTCTTTATTTGGTTTAAGATACCAAAGTCGTCAAATGTTAAGAGTTTTCAAAGTCAAATGAAAGAATTGTAGAAATCAATGAGTTGAAATGAGGTTTTTGAATATAAATTACAATCTTGTAGAGAAAAGTAAAGTAAATTTTTGAAATGAAAGTAGAAGCTTTCAGTTGAAAAAAAATTTAAATAATAAATATTAAATTTGCCAAAAAGGATAATCTTGGATTTTAAATTAAAATTAAATTTGAAGTATTTTTGCAAAAAGGAGGAAGGTAAGAAAAGGTATTATAAAAATTTAATTGTTTACATCAGAAGTTATAAAGTTTATACTGAAAGGTTAAAGAATTGTCAAAAAATTAAGAAAAGGTTGAAATATAAAATAATTACAAATTGTGCTGAAATAGAAATTAAAATAAACAACAATAAAACAAAGTTTTTACTAACTTGTAAACAAAACAGTGATTATACAGTGTGGGGAACCATGTTCTTTCACAATTTTGATATCTTGTATAGCCTACTTTTAAATGGGCATTTCTTGACATAATATGTGGAAAGAAATGTTCTCCAACACATGAAAACGTTTGGTTGTCCACAGTTTAATAAGACAAAAGGATTTGTATTAGAACGTGAGCTTTGAGCATCATTCCACTGTTGAGGCAGTTCCTCTAACCTTTTTGTTCTTGTTGCCCTCACAGTAAGAATACCCTCGAATAGTACACGACAGTGATTCTATTTAGGCGCTTTATATAAAGAACATTACAGTGAAGCGTCTTAAACACAGTGTAATTCTTGTTTTGTCCTCCACACGGATCACAAAATATTTTGCCAAGGCTTGTTTACCTGTGGCTAAATGATTTCACACTTAGTCCCACATCCAAGACGTAAGCACTAACTGCCCACACAATCTCATTAGTACATAATTTTATTTTCTGGGCAACATCCTGCATCCGATCAAAGGACTTTTTATTTTAGATTGCTTACATTTAGTGTGACAGTCCTCCATTGTAAAAAGACGATAATAAAGAAAAATTAAACAGAAATAACTTTAGGTTTCAACAGCAATAAACATAACCAGAACCATCTGTTGTAACCATAACAACATAAAGAAAAAGACACTGCTGCCAATAAAGTTTTAGGACCCTCATCAGTTTAGCTTACATTCACTGCCATCTTAATCTTTCTTCCTCTGCATAAGTATATTTTAAATCATTATATAACAGTTTGCCATTGTTTTCTACCAGGTTTGTATAATCCAAAATGACGCTAACCTCAATTTGTGAACAAATTCCCCTTATTCCCCTATGCTCTTCATATTACTTATACAAACTGGAAATATTAAAACAATCTACAATATTAATTTATGATCTTTAATTCTGATTATTACACTGTAAATATTAGTGTAATAATATAACATATTATTTTATAGATAGTTTGGTGTTAATCTAAAATGTTTTCCCCACTGGTGATGCACATTACTTCCCCAGTTTTTTCATCACATTAATCCCATTTTCTGTTACACAATCTTTCTTAACCTTTCGCTGCTGAAAAGACATCAATAGAGTTCAAAAATGGTTTTTCTACAAGATCCTATCTTGTTGGTAGTATATATATGGTCTATGATAGTAATTTTGGGATATGGAAATCTATTTCTACATTTTTTGAGAGATTAACGGACTCAGCCCTCTTGTCACAACATAGTTTTAAGTTTCTTGATGTAATCATCTTGAATTCACTGATTAAACTAAATTTAAACTACTTAACTAAGTGAATACGTGATTGCTTACTTGCTGAAGGGTTAGCTTGTAGAGGGTTAGATTCGTAAAAGGAACGATCGTTTCGAAACGCGTCAGCAAGTAAGCAATTACGTATTCACTTAGTTAAGTAGTTTAAATCTATATTTTTAAGCATTTGACAAATTATATTAGCGATTACAAGCTTAGATTCTCAAAAAAACTTTAAAATTGGATACAAACTATCATATTGAAGTTAATACTCCATAAAAGTGTCAAAATATCATAAAACTATTTATCCATTAATTTCACTTTGACATGTACTTTTTGAATTTTTATAATACAAGTCAAAATTACCAAGCAACATCGTGTCCTATTTACTATGGATGGATTCCAGGATTGGATTTTAAGTACAAGAGTTATAATTTAATATATTTGCACATGAAAACATTTCTACAAAATTCTCAAGATGCAGAGAAACCTCAATTCTGGCATTATGAGTGTTGAAAAACATATGGTTCATACATATATACGTATTTAGAGTTTAACTGAACCGAGTGTAAAACACTAATGTCCCGATTGGTTGATTTTCTTGTATTACATATTTTCTAAGCAAGACTCCCTGTAGCTGTGTCTACCCTATGACAATCGACAAGGCCAATCTGCAATGTTAAACAGAATGGTTGTTTTTGCCTTTTCCACATTACTCAATATGTGTGATCGTGTTGTGAAACGGTGAATTTTTATTAAAGCATAGTTCGAAAATTAAATGTTTCCTTCATATTTATATTAAGTAATGACTTGAAAATTTAATATTGGCTGATTCGGACGATTCTGCAGCGGCAGCTGTTGCAATTATCATTTCGGTTGCTAGGAGTCAGCAACGACATTTTCGTCGTCCCTCCAAGAATGCTGAAACCAAGGTAGACAAAATTTCAACTCTCTGTTACTAGACATAGCTACCTCATCTACTTAAGTAAATTCATGTTATTAAATACTGTATTATTAATGTTTCTTGAATTTTCAAGTTGTAAAATATACTAAGAATGGTTTATGCTACCGTTATCACAGTATTTGTTCGTTAATTAGTTTTTACAATATTTTATGTTTAAATATTTCTAAATTATGTACAATATCCATTTCTATTCCTTTTTGATACTGTAGTCCATGATTTACCAATATGTATTGGCCGCGAGAATAGGTCTCTATATATTCGACTGTCACGTGCCTAAAATATTCTTTATACAAGTGGTTTATCTTCTTTTTTCTTTATCCTATATAACATTCTCTACAACTCTTAGATTTTATACTGTAAATGTTGCTTATATAAAAACTGTTTAAATCACTACTTGAATTCGTTAATAACAGGGAAGAAAGCGTTGAGGAGGTGAACAATTGGGAGGATATGAAATCAAAATGTTTGATCAGAATTAAAAAAACTAATGAACATATCACGCTTAGGTAGTTGAATAATTTATTTACTGTCCTTTACTTCAAGTTCTATATTTGCCATTCTGAATTATATTTATGCTCAATATGTTTAAATATGGATTATATTATACATATGCTAAACATGAAACCTCTAGCCTCAATCACTTACTAAGTGATATATATTACGCTTGACTTTAAAAGTCAAGCATTTCCAAAATTTCGTGTATACTTGATTACTCGTTATTTAAAAATAAATTTAATCTAACGCTGAAGGAACGGCGCGAGTCTTATCTCCGATTGGTATATACTACACAGGTGGGAGTGAATTGTTTTGCGGGTCTGTCTCCATGCAGCGCCTTCTTTTCCTAGTCTTCGGTAACGTAGCATTTCCGGCCCCATGTTTATGATACCTTTTTTCATTATTTTTACATAGAGAATGAGGTCCTAAAGTCTCTGCATATGTTCGTGAATTACCCTAGGTATATATATATATATATATATATATATATATATATATATATATATATATATATATATATATATATATATATATATATATATACCTAAAATTAAAAGATATACAATTTTTAAAAGATTTAGAACGATATAATGCAGACAATGTCTGAATAATATAGAAATTAATAAACACAGCAGGTTATTTACCGTAAATGATTATATTTATGTGGTACAGCTCGATCCAGCTAATGTGGAGCTAAAATAAGCCGGTAGTTGCACACAAATATTACAGGTTGCAACATCTTCAAATTAAATCAAGTTTTTAGGAAATTCCAATGGTATTATAAGTACCAAAACCAACTTGTCACTTTGGTATTAAACTAAAATGTTTTTATATGTTAGGTTTCTCTTATTCAATTAAAAAAAATAAATTGCGTCATTCAAAATACTTTAAACTGATTCAAATAAACCTATAAGTAATTATTGCATATCTAAGTGAATACTGTAGAGCTTACTTGCTACCGCGTCTCGAAACAGTAACAGCAACTCAAAGCGATAATTACTTATAGTTTAATCAGCGAATTGAAGAAAACCAGCGAATTGTGATCAGCGATTACAACAAACCCCTTTAAAATAAATCATTATGATTAATAAACTGTTAATGTTTATACGGGGTTTTCAGGAGGAATCTCCACAAGCTTATTCCTCTCACAAAATAATGAAAAAAGTTCAAACATGGGTCAGGAAATACTTCATTGTCGAGTTATACAGGGTCAAAGATTTCACATAAAATTTACTTCCCTTATTGAAATTACCTCCCACTGAAATTTTTAAGGTGTTAATTAGATAAGCTTGCAGGTGTGGGTTATATCTGTTTTTTATTTTGAGAAATAAATAAATACATTACTAATTTTATCAGCTGTGCTGATCTAGAAATCAAAACAAGTGACCATTTTGTTTAAGTAGGCAAAATATGTATATATACCATCTATATAAACACAATAGAAATTAATGCATTGAATTATAAATATAAAACACATAATATTTATTGTTATGGATACCAAAATTTCAAATTTATTGTAGTAATTACAAAATAATCAAATGTCTCTTTATTATTACTTATTTTGGATTTTGAAATATTTAATCCTGCATTCGATATCTTTACAAAACCCCTCGTACAATTTTACCACTTAGCAGTGATAGTTCTTCAATGATTTGTTCCTAAGATATAGAATTTTACTATTGCTGTTATTTTTCACTTTACATCTACTACACATCACTTATAGGTCAGATTCTATTTATTTAATAAAAATTATGTGATTAAATATTTATATGATAGAACTGGTTTTTATTTTATTATTTCCATTATTGAATGCATATTATTTAATCTATATAGTAACTGATACTATTTCTGAAATTATTTTACATACCAAATCATATTTTACTTTAAATTATTAATCAATTTATTAAAACATAATGTTGATTCAATTCTTACTATTTTGAAACAAAGACTAAATGGTGTAATATGTTGAAACGTAAAAATCAAAGGTGGTGGAAATTGGGATAAACATCAAGTACTTGCCAACTAGTTATTGCCAAAAAACAACAACATTTTTGTTATTGTTACCTAGCGTTATTGTTAGTTATTACCAGATGGCAATAATAGTACTTTGAAATTGAAAAAAAACGTTTTTTGATTTTTAATATTATATTTGCAACAAAAGAACTTGGTTTTTTCTGGAATTGATATCATCCAGTCATATGTATAAGCTTGTTGTCACACAGCAATAAAACTTATATTCTCTTACGTCTTAGTTTTCAGGATGTTAGACTCACTGTAGCCATATGTTATAATCATTTATGTTGGTTTTTTAACACAATTTGTAATAAGGAACTGATTTTAGTTGCATTACACTATACTAGATAGCAGTAGTCAACAGTTTTCCTGGCTATACACTCAGGGGCACATCTCCAGGGCCGCAGCTTAGCCCCAACGGAAGTAATAATTTGATTGCATGCCTTTTCAGTTTCGAGTAGGCAGCAGAAGAAGAGGTGCATGCCATTCCTGCCATAGACTCACTAACAAGGTATTTGCAAGGTAATACCTCTCCTTATTCCTTAGCATAAGGTGATCCAAGCCCCCAGGGTTCCTGCATGATCTGTCGCGGGATTGTTCCTGGCAGGGTTTCTTTCTTGCCAGGTTTTTTCATCTCGCTCTTAGCGCGACACTTACCGTACTGTTTCATTTCACTATCTCCTGATTCTCCATGGAAAGAGCTTATGAGCTTGGTACATGGGCAATCAATCCTGTTTAGGGATACTAACCGCATGCGCATGTGAGACGGAGGTAGCTCGCTAGAGGTTGGCTGCCACGAGGGCTGGGCGGTTTTTGGGGGCTCAGACCCGGGTAAAAAAAAAAAAAACTATACACTGGGGGAATCAGGTCAAATATCTGGGAGTCATACTCGACAGAGGCCTGACTTGGGACGCTCACATTACCAACACGTTAAAAAAAGCAACAATTAGATTACCACAACTATATCCTATGCTTAAAAGAACAAGTCCACTTTCACTACGGGCGGCCACTACTATATACGTATCTATGTTGCGCAGCATACTCACTTACGCATCACCCGTCTGGGGCCATACAGGTAACACACGCACACGCAAACTACAGTTATTCCAAAACAATGATCACGAAGACACCTAGATGTACAAGATTAACACTGCTTCACACTGACTTGAAAGTGTCTTTCATCAAACAACACCTCCGACACTTAGCAACAAAGTTCTACAAACAGTCCACGCACATACAACATCCACACTCATTTCCTCACTGGGTAGATATGACCCCACCCACGACACACACAGACGGCCGCTATCCTTACTGACCGCCTAGCTCACACAATGTACTACCAAAATAAAATTTACACACTAATAAATTCTGTTTCACAGTTATGTTCCAGGTGACGCAAGGGCACATCTTCAGGGCCGCAGCTTAGCCCCAAAGGAAATACTAATTTGATTGCATGCCTTTTCAGTTTCGAGTAGGCAGCAGAAGAAGATGTGCATGTTATTCCTGCCATAGACTCACTAACAACGTATTTGCAAGGTAATACCTCTCCTTATTCCTTAGCATATGGTGATCCAGCCCCCAGGGTCCCTGCATGATCTGTCGCGGGATTTTTCCTGGCAGGGTTTCTTTCTTGCCAGGTTTTTTCATCCCGCTCTTAGCGCGACACTTACCGTACTGTTTTATTTCACTATTTCCTGATTATCCATGGAAAGAGCTTATGAGCTTGGTTCATGGCCAACCAATCGCGTTTCCTTAACTCGCGTTAGGGATACAAACCGCATGCGCATGACCCAGGGTTATAGTACAAGGGTGAACCAATTAGGAAGACGTAAATTGGACTGCTTTGCGTATGACATCAGAGCCGAGCTACTATCACCGAAGCCACTAAGTTAATATCATTTTTATATTAAACGTATCTGTGCTATTTTCAACACTAATACAAGTTTTATTTTAGTTGTAGTTTATTTGTAAGCTAGAAAGGCAGTAATAATAGAATATGAAGAAAGTAAACGTAATACGATAAATAATAGGATTTTATATCTAGGGGTATGCAATCATAAATAAATAAAACAATTTTTGTTATTATAACATAGTATATAGTTTTTCGAAGCAACTCATCAAATAAAAAAATTGAAGTATATTTTACAAAAATATAAAAATTTTTAAAAAATTTTAAAAAAACAATTGTATTATTATATGATAAAAAAGCTTCTGAATAAAAATAAAATACAAATAAAAAATTGTAAAAGCTTACACATACAGCATTACATATTCCAATTAGAAAGTTTATTTCTTGAAAAAGTTGAAAAGTTGTTTTGATTAAAAGTGGTTGAAAATTAATTTTAAGAAATCGGGACAGATTTTTATTAAAAAGTACTACAGCTTCATACTCTAGTTCCCAATAAATAAATAAAATACTTTCTGTTGGATAAACAGAAAAACTGAAATTCATTTAAATATTATTAGAACACTTTAACGTTACAATTTAAAATGTTCAAGAAATGAACTTTCTTTATCTAAATATTTTAGAAATTAACTTATTTATTGGAATAACATAATAAAATCTTGTAAATTTAATCATTCACGAGCTAATTGTGCCTATATTAATGTGTATGTGTTGAAACAGTAATTGAAAGTCGAACAATTAGTTACATATAGAAAAAATTCTATAGATTTTGCAACTAAAGAATTTATCACTTTTACATTAGTTTATGACTATCCTTAAGTTAGTCATAACTAACTAATTAAGTTAGTTTAATGTATTTAATTATTTTGTAAAGTTATTTTAACATGTCTCAGTAAGTTTTTAAAAATTTACAAAATAAATTAAAGTTCGGATAGTCATAAACTAATGTAAAAGTGATGCAATAAGTTTCACCGAACATAATGGACTACAAAATTCAAGAAATTAAAGAATATTACGAAAAAGACTGTGTTCAAGATAGTTTAGTAAAATATTTACCTAACCATTTTATTTTATATAATTATAATAACATAAATATATGATTCAGCATTTACTTGAGAACTTGAAAAATACCAAGTGACTTTAAATAAACTTATAATGTGTGAAAGACACAAATTTAAATTATGAGGCTTTAAAAAAGTGGTTTTCTATTGTACATATAGTAACAGTTTTTATTTTATTTTTATTTTGTACAGATTTAAAAATTAATTATAATGGATTCTTGTAATGAAATTAATGGTAAATCATGTGTGAAAATCATTATTGTTATGCTGAGATAATAATGAATTGTTCTTGAAAACCTGTTTTTTTAAACTTCATGTTTGTGATGACATTAATGTTATTGCAAGAACCAATGAAAGATTATGTTATAACAAGTATTGTCAGTGTGAAGGGCAAATGTTGAAAATATTAGATTAAAAATATGTGTCTAAATATTATTTTGCTAGTAAATTAGTACTTGCTGATATAGTAAAGTATATGAGGGACTTTGGTTACTTGGTCTAAATCATATTTAAATATTTATGATATGGTTTATGCTGGGTTTTATTACACAGCTGAAAATGATGATGCATTTTGTATCCTGTGTAAAGTTGTAATTCACAGCTGGCAACCAAATGAGTTTCGGAAGGTTGAACATAAGAATTTTTCACCTATCTGTAAATTGTTACAGATTTAATTATACCTTCATTTAATTTTATAAAAAAAGTAATTCAATTTTTTGTAATGTTTTAAATGTAATAATTACACAGGTATGAGGTGCTTTATAAAAGTTTTGTATATTTAATTGTAAAAATTCTTTCAAATATAATACATGAGCAAATATGAGGTCCATATAACAAATATCGTAAAGTTAATTGTATAATATTCATTGTATAGTTAGTTTCTTTTAAAAAAATATGTTTTTAAAAACAGTGAATGTTTATTTAGTTTGAAAAATGTTATTATATTACAATGAATATATAAATGTATTTGTTTTAAAAATACAATAATAAATTCGTGAATTTTGTAGTCCCTTACGTTTGCTGAAACTTAAGTAATCACTTTAACATTATTTTATGACTATCCTAAATTTATATTTTTTAAATTTGTAAAAACTTACTGAGACAGAATGTTTTTGATCGCTATGTGGCGATCTTCATCAGTGTTTTGAGATCGTGAAGATCGCCACATAGCGATCGAAAATGTTCTGTCTCAGTAAGTTTTTTTACAAATTTACAAAATTTAAAGTTCGGGTAGTCATAAACTAATTTCTAACTATTATTTTTAAAATAGTGAATGTTTATTTTGCTCAATCCATAGATGTTAATACTAATGTTAAAATTATTTTTTTTCAAATTTAGATGTCTGCCTCAAAGAGGTAGGAAAGTTAATACCTTTAAAATGAAATATATCATTAATATATCATTATATTTATATCATTAATCATTGTATAAATTACAATTAAAGAACAAAATTGCATAGAATTTGAAGCAAACACTGTAAGTTTAACAATATTATAAACCAGTAGTTTATTTTACAGATCAACTATATGGGATTTAATTACATAATGTGAGTATATTAATTAGGCCTATATATTGAAACGTTTAACAATTATAAACCCTTGTTTAAAGTCGAAGGGATATTCATGTGAACACAAGTTTTAGACTATAATCAAAATTGCAACAGCACTTAAAAAAAATTTTAAAATTGAAAATAAATTAATTTTCATTTCATTTTTGTAATAGATTATATTTTTCATAAAAATATTTATATTTAAAGACTTTTAAAAGGACTTTTATCAGTCTGAATCCAAAGATCAGGAGTTTTTAAAGACTCATATAATCAGTATATAGACTCATACAATCAGTTTATAGACTCATACAATCAGTTTATAGACTCATATAATCAGTTGAGAAATAGGAAAGGGTCATGAAGCTAGATAAACACAAAGGCTCTTGGTGAAGGATATATGGGGATCATGTACTCTCTACCACGGGCATAAAGAAGTATTGCACTTCCTTGCAATAAGAAAGAGAAAGAAAAACAGATAGCAATAAGTATGTCTACGGAAAGTACATAATAAAACCATGTTATTGGAAATAGATGACAATTATGGTATTGTGTGGTCGATGTCGTTTACCTGAAGTAGGACTATTCTCGCATGGGGCGAAAAGACGTATCTACCCATTACAAAGAGACTCCATGGAAAACATTTTAGACATGAAATTAAAACTTAAAGTACTATATCTGTTAATTTTAAAAAATTAATGAAAATTTAAACTCGTTCAAAATAGAGATAGGTATAGTAGTGCGGAAAGATGAGTCAGATTTACAGATCAAAGAAAATACAATGGACGATTGCTATTCGCAGTTTCGCTTATTTGCAGTTGGGAAAATTACATGATATCCCGCTAATGTCACATTAAAAAAAAAAAAAACCATTGTTACTGTGCATGTTGTAGGATAATGTGTTCTCGTCTTATTTATTTTGTGCATCACTGTAGTTATTCCTCACAAAGAAATCTAATTATTCTCCAAACAGTAGTATTTATTTATACAGTAGTAATTTATTTTTAACCTTAATTTAATATACTTACTTCATTACTCAAAATTAAGCCAACTGTACCAAAATGATAAAATGTAACTTTTTTGCTAGAATAACCGAAGAGGTAGGTTACTTTTGACAGTATATTAGGTTTAGACCAGATACAGTCAAGTCTAAAACATAGAGTAAATCAAAAGTTGTTACTTAAGTGATGTAGAACAGGTCTAAAAAAACAGAGTAAACCTAAGTTGTTACTTTTGCGCTAAAAGTTTTAACAAAAGGTTGCTTGTAAAACCTCACAAGATTTTCTGTTATGGATGTAAACTAGTTCAATACCTTTGAGTACAAACTACAAACACTTTTTGTATAAAGAATTTTTTTTACATTGCCTCCAAATTACATACAACAGCTGATGAACGAGTTGACAGAGGTCTGATCACACCAGTAGGTAAACACGCTAAACCTGTTGGCTATATTTATGTTATATGTGTTTACATATAATTCTGTTATTAATGATTGTGTTCATTATAAACTATATAATAATAAATGCAAATTCTATAACTAATTAAACTTAATGTTTGAACAAGTAAGCTAAAGATGTCAAGTAATTATCAGTATTCAATAATTACAATCAGCAGTGCATCCAGAATTTCTTTAATGTACATACCAAGGACATCAACTCGTAATATTCCCCCAAATTACTTTAATGCTTTCTACTTTGTTTTACTCTAGGGCGTGAACACAACAACTGTGTATTATTAAGGGATATTCCTAAAGCTTTTTATTATTGACGCATTTAAATATTATTAACACTTAATTTGCTAAATAACTAATGCTCTTAATACTTCAGACACAAATAAAACTAAAAAATGTTTTTGATAACATTATTTATTGGTAAATCTGGAAGTTAAATCTATATATGGCACATGGGAACTATACGTTTTCCAATGAAGGACGACACACATAATTTCTTTTCTTATAGGAATGGCCAAGGGGGGCCTGATCCCCCTTTGGTACGCCACTGATTACAATCACAAAAACTAAATTAATTATTTTTTTTATGTGTCACCATCAATCTTACAAATAATCTATAAATTTCAAGTAATTATTACTAATTACAATGATGCCAAACCTAAATTATTATGTTCTCTACTTAGCAACATTAGCTAACCTAATGTCTGTTCATTGCAAACACTGTTTTCATTTATTAAGTCAGTGCATATGAATAAATGTAAATCATCAAGTTTTCCACTCATCAACATTGTCAAAATATGTTTTTGCTCACTGAAGAGAAATATGGCTATTATTAAATATGAGTCCAACTTTGATTACTTTTGTTTTTACATGTTATTTAAAACATACAAGGAACTTTATAAAGATATTGTGTCTTTAAAACAAATTACTAATTAATTATTTATTAATAATAAAATATAAAAATTATTTTTTAAACGTAAAACAACATATTTTTATGATTTAAAAAAAAATTCATTAAATTTTCCGCTGTTTTATTTAATGTTGATGATCCGATTGTATAATAATCCCAAAAAATGAATTTACTCCGAAAGAATTACTTTAAAGGCATTATCACTTGCACTAGACTACGGAAAACGTCCGAGTATAAGGAAGGGTTAATATACCTCCATATCTTCTTTGTTATGTTAGTACTTAATTTACTCCGAAAGAATTACTTTAAAGGGATTATCACTTTCACTAGACTACGGAAAACGTCCGAGTATAAGGAAGGGTTAATATACCTCGACATATCCTCGGTTATGTTAGTACCTAATTTACTCAATTTTTTTTTACCCGGGTCTGAGCCCCCAAAACCCGCCCAGCCATCCTCTAACGAGCTAACTCCGTCTCACATGCTCATGCGGTTAATATCCCTACCGCGAATGAAGGAAACGGGATTGATTGCCCATGTACCAAGCAGATTACTGGTAATCCTTGTCTAAGATTAAATGCAGATGCCGAATACTCTATTTATGCCCTGAGAGCAGTTGAGCAAGACAAAATGTTACCTCTCTGAAACTGAGTCTGAGCCGAGCTTTCTTAGACAAACATCAGCATAAAAGATACATCAGTTTTATTTTTAAAAAATAATTAAATAATTGGCAGGAATAAAAAATCAAAAGTCTTTATATTACACTCGCTAGGTTTAAACTTTGTAGAAATAAAACGACTGGTTTGTGAGTCAAGCAGTCATTTTAGAGTTATTTATTGTAATCATACTGAATTCAATGAATCAATTATAAGTAATTACTGCATGAGTGAAAGTTTTAAACTTAATTTAAAGAATTGTTTCGAAACGCATCAGCAAGTAAGTTGAAGGTTTCTACTTAGTTACGTAGTAATTACTTTTAATAAATAACTTCATTGATGCATGTTGCAAAGAGGTTTTTTCAGGTTCTGATTTAGGTAACTTTAGTCTCAAGACCCTCTGTGAAACTATAACCAGTTGATTTATTTTTTAGCAACAAACCATTACTAATACTAATTCAAGGAAATATTAAGCTGAGTAAGATAGAAGTAGTAGTCTTGTACATTTAGTTATGCTTGGATACTTGGTTTAAGCTTTTTTACAAACCTTATTCATTATACCATTAAAACTGAAAAACGTTTTAAGTGACTGGTCATTTCTGCAAGTTCGTCTTGGTACTACATATTTAAAATAACAGAAAAATCAACTAACACTTATTGCATCATTCACGTCGGATGATCTTTTGCGTTAATTAGCTGATCATAATTTTAGATAATCGACAATAACCAATATTACTAATTTTATATATTTGGAGACAACAGAACTTTTCATAATTATATGTAAATATTTAACTGACACAATTAAATAGAAAAGTAATGAAACAGCATTTCTTCGATTTTGTAATGGCTTATTCCTTGTAGGTATTTATTTAATATATCTAGTTTTTCCAAAGATATCAACAAAATATCTCAGAAATGGCTAATGACTGTTAACAAGTTTTTCATTTAACGTTTATTTTGTAACAAATCACTTAGACTATCAAATGGTTCCATAAGTCTTTTCAAATGTTTCCTATTAGGAGCCACCTTCCTTTCAAGTCAGACACCTTCCTTCCAGTTTCCTTTCCCAGTCAAGGTGAAGTATAAATCTCTCATGGTCTTACTTTTGTTCTTCATGAAATAACTTGCAAAGAGTTTCACATTGAACATTGGTGAGTAATCAGAGGTTGCCTGGAGGATCAAAAGTGACACAGTGCTGACTTGCGCATTTAGTCTGGAGGTGAATTTTATCAAAATTAAACCCAGAAATCGAAGGAGGGACAAATTGTAAGCACTATTTTATGAAGTTTTTGTGTCAAGTAAGTTATTATTGGTTGAAAATGTTGATTTTTGTGAAAAAATGCATGTTTTAAAACAGTTTTCAAAAATAACTCAAAAACTATTTGTACTTTGAAAAATTTTACTTCTTTTTCATTTAAAACTTGCAGGTGTGGGTTACATCTGTTTTTAGTTTTGACTAATTTTACCAGCTGTGCTGATCTAGAAAACAAAAACAAGTTTTGTTTAAGTTACAGTTTCAGTGAATGTTAAGCAATGTAGCAGCAAATTGATGCTTTATAAATTACAACTATTACCAACTCAATAAGCGATAAAAGCAAAATTTCTTCACCGCCGGCATTAATAATATTAATACATTTTATAACAAAATTACTTCATTTAGAGCAGGCAATATGTGTTTTTAGAAACTAAGTTTTGGTTGGAAATCACACAATGCACACAAAGCATTTTTGGATTCTCATACTCAATTATTTTAAGAATTCACTTCTTGCCCTATGTATTAGGAGCAACAACTCCAGCTCAAGATATTATTGAAATATTGAATAATGTTTTTTACTTAGTGGCATACAAGTAGCTTTAAGATTCTTGTCACTTTTCTAGTAACATTTTAACAAGTGCTGATCTTGATGATGATTAATATATTCTATACTCTATAATACGACTTTACCCAGAACTAGCAATGAGTAATGAAATTCGATAACTAACCTTTAGAGTACGATTAGTGGAGTTGGATTAATAACAGTTAATGGAAATTTAAATGTTACGCTTTTGTAATACATTTTTCTTGAAAAATAATCGGCTAAAAAAATAAATAGAACATAAAATATATAATAATTAATTCCATCTTCATGTGAGCTACTAATTTTTAACTCAAAACAATTGTAAATATTTTACACTTGCCTGTAGTAGCACCTCTTTTATAAATGTTGAGGATGACCGTTCCAAGAGATGTGTCCCATTGCTAGCTCAGACCGTAACTCAATTATAAACTCTGAAGGCAAGTATAACATATTTACGAGTGTTTTTATTATTATATAGAGATTATTGTAAAACAATACAGAAACTGAGATATCAGCTACTAATAATGCAAAAAGAAACTGAGATATCACCTACTAATATGGCAAAAAGAAACTGAGATATCAGCTACTAATATGGCAAAAAGAAACTGAGATATCAGCTACTAATATGGCTAAAAGAAACCGAGATATCAGCTACTAATATGGCAAAAAGAAGCTACTTATACCTGGAGCTTTACCAAGGTCGCTTAGGGTTATATATATATATATATATATATATATATATATATATATATATATATATATATATATAATAAATTACGCCTAATGTCAAATGTAGCAAGTGGCTAAAATAACTTATTAATATTATGTGAAGCCATTTTATGTATAAATAGATATCAACTTTTTGACTTCACCAATTTTTGACTGACCATTAGGAAACCTAATTCTTTATATAACCAAATCTATGGTAACTTGGTACTTTCAAGGTATATTTTAATATAACTGTATAATAATGTCGTATAACATTGTACAATATTTTCTGAAGAAAACATGATGATAAATGTGCCTTCATAACTATGATTATGTTTGCATTGTGATACTACTTATGAAAGTTTGAACCTTATTTATGGTTAGTGATATTTAAAATTGCTTAATTTTTGTTTAGAATGTATTTTTGAGTAAAATATTGCAATGTAATAACCCCTTCCATACATAAATTGATCATACTTTGCAATTTTGCCTGTGTATACTAGCTGTTGTGTGTAGACCTTAGAAGAGAGTACTTTGAGTGTTATAATTTATCATATTGTTTAAGGTAGAGTCAGTGGAAGGATACAATTTTGCATGGTTTTTAAACCCTAATAAAAAAGCACCAATTGAAAAAATAAAAAAATTATTTTGAACACAGATTTCATTATATAACCCAAAACCTTTCTAATGTAAATAGAAATAAAGTTTTATTTTATATCAAGTAAAAACATAATACAAATGCAAGCTTGACTCGCACATTGGACGTTTTATTTCTACAAAAATAAAAATTACTTGTAATAAACGTTCATTCAGATACAGTATTTGTAAATTTTCAATTTATTGTTTCCAAAAGTTCATCATTGGATTAAGATTATCATTTTCAATTTATCTGACAACCAAATAAATATAAACTACCTTTATATTATACTTAAAATTCCTTGTAATTAATAATTTCAGTTCCAGCAAGCCATAGGCAAAACATGTAGATATACCATCTATATAAACACAATAGAAATTATTGCATTAAATTATGAATATAAAACACATCATATTTATTGTTATGGATACCAAACTTTCAAATTTATTGTAGTAATTACAAAATAATCAAATGTCTCTTTATTATTACTCATTTTGGATTTTGAAATATTTAATCCTGCATTCGATATCTTTACAAAAACCCTCGTACAATTTTACTACTTAGCAGTGATAGTTCTACAATGATTTGTTCCTAAGATATAGAATTTTACTATTGCTGTTATTTTTCACCTTACATCCACTACACATCACTTATAGGTCAAATTCTATTTATTTAATAAAAATTATTTGACTAAATATTTATATGATAGAACTGGTTTTTATTTTATTATTTCCATTATTGAATGCATATTATTTAATCTATATAGTAACTGATACTATTTCTGAAATTATTTTACATACCTAATCATATTTTACTTTAAACTATTATTCAATTTACTAAAAACATAATGTTGATTCAATTCTTACTATTTTGCAACAAAGACTAAACGATGTAATATTTTGAAACGTAAAAATCAAAGGTGGTGGATAGTGGCGTGAACATCAAGTACTTGCCAACTAGTTATTGCCAAAAAACAACAACATTTTTGTTATTCTTACCTAGCGTTATTGTTAGTTATTACCAAATAGCACAAATAATAGTACTTTCAAATTGAAAAAAAATCCTTGTTTTGATCTTTAATTTTATATTTGCAAATACACACACACACACACACACACAAACAAACATACACACACACACACACACACACACATACACACACACAACAATAGAACTGTTTTTTCTGGAATTGATATCTTCCACTCATATGTATAAGCTTGTTGTCACACAGCAATAAAACATATTTTCTCTTACCTCGTAGTTTTCAGAATGTTAGACTCACTGTAACCATATATTATAATCAGCAAATATTTCAGAAAAACTGAAATTCATTTTAATATTATTAGAACACTTTAACATTACAATTTAAAATGTTCAAGAAATGAACTTTCTTAATCTAAATACTTTGAAAATCAACTTATCTATTGGAATAGCATTATAAAATCTTGTAAATTTAATCATTCATGTTTTAATTGTGCCTATGTTAATGTATATGTGTTGAAGCAGTAATTGAAAGTCGAACAATTAGTTACAGATAGAATAAATTCTATAGATTTTGCAATTAAAGAATTTATCACTTTTACATTAGTTTATGACTATCTGAACTTTAATATATTTTGAAAAGTTATTTTTACATGTCTCAGTAAGTTTTTACAAATTTAAAAAATTTAACGTTCGGATAGTCAAAGTAATGTAAAAGTTATTAATTAAGTTTCATCAAATGTAATGGACTACAAAATTCAAGAGGTTAAAACAAACTTATATAATTTTCTCTGAAAGCAAGATTTCTTTCAAAAAAAAACCATAATCACCTAAATCAATTTGCTCTACAGCCCTTTCCCCTATAGATAATATGCAACTACAGTAATACATCGACTTACACTACCCCGTCTTACGCGATTCCCAAATCATGCTATTACGCGGTTTTAAATCATGCTTTAAATTATAATTGTATCTAGTCTTTGGTCCCTATTAAACATGATTCCTATGTGATTGTATGTAAAATTATACCCCAACTTACACGAATTCGGCTTACACAGTTATCGCTTGGTCTCCTGAAGAATGTGACCCTTCTTCGCCCGACCTTGTGTGTTTTCTTTTCAAATTTTCTTAGTATTGCAATAGTTGTTTTATTACATCTGATTTTTTTGAAGTTTTAAACAAATGATCTAATTTATCGTTTTCATCCTCAATATCAGAATATTTTCTGAAACTAATTTAAAATATTATTATGACGAATTGGATGAAGGTGTGTTTTTCATTATTTGCTTAATTGGAGGTTCTTAATTGGAGAAACTTTACAATATTTTCCTTTCTTTGGTTCAGAAGTTAATTTACTATTTTTTTCACTTTTTTCTTAATGACAGGCATAGATTTTAATTTTAAACCAGACCTAATGATAGCTAATAGCTTCTGAACAACATGGATATAATAACATTTGTCCCTAATCATTTTGTGATTAAGGTGTTCTTTTAAAATTCACACATCAGCGTCTGATGTCACAGTATGTAGTACAACAACAGTGAAAGGTTATAGGTAAGTTAGCTTAACATCAATTTGTGTCACAGATAAGTTTGATTAATTTGTGAAGTAATGAGGTGGTAGTAACTTATCCCTACTATTAGGGTTACTGGAGTAAGTATCATTTTCTATGCCTTACTCTTGTATTTTAATGATGTGAGGCTAAACGTTATCAAATCGAGATTTTCCAAAAATCTTTTCTGCACTCGGATGTATATTTTTGAATACTGGAGGTTTGGATTTTATTTCCTGCCCTTAGTAACAGTACACAGTAAGCCTAAACACATTTTAAAGCTAAACATTAATATTTTTAAAACGTGATCTGAACTTTAAAATAAGAGTTTTTATGGATGTATCTTAAATATTTGTAATTTTTCTAAAATGAGTATTATTTCTGGTCCAGAATTTAAAAACAAATAAAATAACCATTATAAATTTTAGTAATGTGAAAATTGTATACATATTCTCTCATGAGCAGTATTAAGTAAGAACAGTTATTTTGTGATAGTATACAAGAAAGAAACATCGATTGGTTGACAAAAATCTGCACTACCTGAAAAATATTAAAATATATAACATACAATTAAATATCTGTGACAAAATTACAATTACAAAACAAATTTGCATAGAATTTGAAGAAAACACTTTAAGTTGAACAATATTATAAACCAGTAGTTTATTTTACAGATCAACAATATCAGATTTAATTACATATTATGATTATATAACAAGGCCTACATGTTGCAAAAGTTAACAAATATAAAACCTTGTTTAAATCAGAAAGGATAAATATGTGCAAATGGGTTTTAGATTATAATCAAAACTGCAACAGCACTTTAAAAAATTTTAAAATTGAAAATAAATTAATTTTCATTTTATTTTTGTAATAGTTTATATTTTTCATCAAAATATTGATATTTAAATTAATCACTTAAACAATGGTTTATGACTATCCGAACTTTAAATTTTGTAAATTGGTTAAAACTTACTGAGACAGAACGTTTTCGATCGCTATGTGGTAATCTTCATCAGTGTTTTCTACTTGGAGATATCGGGTCAAGTGGTGACGGTTGTAAAAGGTAGGTCTTCAATAGTATCAAAGAGTATATGTGATTTGTATTGTGTTTGTTCGTGTTTTGTGTGTGTTGTGTTTGTACTTTGTGTTTTAGTGTGTCTGTAAATTTCACATTGTTCTAGTATGTTGAGATGTGGTCCTTTTTTGTTGATGTGTAAGATTTCTAGGTTATGGTATATGTCTGTGTATTTGTGTCCTGTTTCTTTTATGTGATTGTAAAATGTTGAGTTGATGTTCTGTTTGTGTTCGTCGACTCTTTGTTTAAAGCTGCGACCTGTTTGCCCAATGTAGAATTTGTTAAAGTAAAGTAAATTTTTGAAATTAAAGTAGAAGCTTTAAGTTGAAAAAAAATTTAAATAATAAATATTAAATTTGCCAAAAAGGATAATCTTGGATTTTAAATTAAAGTTAAATTTGAAGTATTTTTGCAAAAAGGAGGAAGGTAAGAAAAGGTATTATAAAAATTTAATTGTTTACATCAGAAGTTATAAAGTTTATACTGAAAGGTTAAAGAATTGTCAAAAAATTAAGAAAAGGTTGAAATATAAAATAATTACAAATTGTGCTGAAATAGAAATTAAAATAAACAACAATAAAACAAAGTTTTTACTAACTTGCAAACAAAACAGTGATTATACAGTGTGGGGAACCATGTTCTTTCACAATTTTGATATCTTGTATACCCTACTTTTAAATGGGCATTTCTTGACATAATATGTGGAAAGAAATGTTCTCCAACACATGAAAACGTTTGGTTGTCCACAGTTTAATAAGACAAAAGGATTTGTATTAGAACGTGAGCTTTGAGCATCATTCCACTGTTGAGGCAGTTCCTCTAACCTTTTTGTTCTTGTTGCCCTCACAGTAAGAATACCCTCGAATAGTACACGACAGTGATTCTATTTAGGCGCTTTATACAAAGAACATTACAGTGAAGCGTCTTAAACACAGTGTAATTCTTGTTTTGTCCTCCACACGGATCACAAAATATTTTTCCAAGGATTGTTTACCTGTGGCTAAATGATTTCACACTTAGTCCCACATCCAAGACGTAAGCACTAACTGCCCACACAATCTCATTAGTACATAATTTTATTTTCTGGGCAACATCCTGCATCCGATCAAAGGACTTTTTATTTTAGATTGCTTACATTTAGTGTGACAGTCCTCCATTGTAAAAAGACGATAATAAAGAAAAATTAAACAGAAATAACTTTAGGTTTCAACAGCAATAAACATAACCAGAACCATCTGTTGTAACCATAACAACATAAAGAAAAAGACACTGCTGCCAATAAAGTTTTAGGACCCTCATCAGTTTAGCTTACATTCACTGCCATCTTAATCTTTCTTCCTCTGCATAAGTATATTTTAAATCATTATATAACAGTTTGCCATTGTTTTCTACCAGGTTTGTATAATCCAAAATGACGCTAACCTCAATTTGTGAACAAATTCCCCTTATTCCCCTATGCTCTTCATATTACTTATACAAACTGGAAATATTAAAACAATCTACAATATTAATTTATGATCTTTAATTCTGATTATTACACTGTAAATATTAGTGTAATAATATAACATATTATTTTATAGATAGTTTGGTGTTAATCTAAAATGTTTTCCCCACTGGTGATGCACATTACTTCCCCAGTTTTTTCATCACATTAATCCCATTTTCTGTTACACAATCTTTCTTAACCTTTCGCTGCTGAAAAGACATCAATAGAGTTCAAAAATGGTTTTTCTACAAGATCCTATCTTGTTGGTAGTATATATATGGTCTATGATAGTAATTTTGGGATATGGAAATCTATTTCTACATTTTTTGAGAGATTAACGGACTCAGCCCTCTTGTCACAACATAGTTTTAAGTTTCTTGATGTAATCATCTTGAATTCACTGATTAAACTAAATTTAAACTACTTAACTAAGTGAATACGTGATTGCTTACTTGCTGAAGGGTTAGCTTGTAGAGGGTTAGATTCGTAAAAGGAACGATCGTTTCGAAACGCGTCAGCAAGTAAGCAATTACGTATTCACTTAGTTAAGTAGTTTAAATCTATATTTTTAAGCATTTGACAAATTATATTAGCGATTACAAGCTTAGATTCTCAAAAAAACTTTAAAATTGGATACAAACTATCATATTGAAGTTAATACTCCATAAAAGTGTCAAAATATCATAAAACTATTTATCCATTAATTTCACTTTGACATGTACTTTTTGAATTTTTATAATACAAGTCAAAATTACCAAGCAACATCGTGTCCTATTTACTATGGATGGATTCCAGGATTGGATTTTAAGTACAAGAGTTATAATTTAATATATTTGCACATGAAAACATTTCTACAAAATTCTCAAGATGCAGAGAAACCTCAATTCTGGCATTATGAGTGTTGAAAAACATATGGTTCATACATATATACGTATTTAGAGTTTAACTGAACCGAGTGTAAAACACTAATGTCCCGATTGGTTGATTTTCTTGTATTACATATTTTCTAAGCAAGACTCCCTGTAGCTGTGTCTACCCTATGACAATCGACAAGGCCAATCTGCAATGTTAAACAGAATGGTTGTTTTTGCCTTTTCCACATTACTCAATATGTGTGATCGTGTTGTGAAACGGTGAATTTTTATTAAAGCATAGTTCGAAAATTAAATGTTTCCTTCATATTTATATTAAGTAATGACTTGAAAATTTAATATTGGCTGATTCGGACGATTCTGCAGCGGCAGCTGTTGCAATTATCATTTCGGTTGCTAGGAGTCAGCAACGACATTTTTGTCGTCCCTCCAAGAATGCTGAAACCAAGGTAGACAAAATTTCAACTCTCTGTTACTAGACATAGCTACCTCATCTACTTAAGTAAATTCATGTTATTAAATACTGTATTATTAATGTTTCTTGAATTTTCAAGTTGTAAAATATACTAAGAATGGTTTATGCTACCGTTATCACAGTATTTGTTCGTTAATTAGTTTTTACAATATTTTATGTTTAAATATTTCTAAATTATGTACAATATCCATTTCTATTCCTTTTTGATACTGTAGTCCATGATTTACCAATATGTATTGGCCGCGAGAATAGGTCTCTATATATTCGACTGTCACGTGCCTAAAATATTCTTTATACAAGTGGTTTATCTTCTTTTTTCTTTATCCTATATAACATTCTCTACAACTCTTAGATTTTATACTGTAAATGTTGCTTATATAAAAACTGTTTAAATCACTACTTGAATTCGTTAATAACAGGGAAGAAAGCGTTGAGGAGGTGAACAATTGGGAGGATATGAAATCAAAATGTTTGATCAGAATTAAAAAAACTAATGAACATATCACGCTTAGGTAGTTGAATAATTTATTTACTGTCCTTTACTTCAAGTTCTATATTTGCCATTCTGAATTATATTTATGCTCAATATGTTTAAATATGGATTATATTATACATATGCTAAACATGAAACCTCTAGCCTCAATCACTTACTAAGTGATATATATTACGCTTGACTTTAAAAGTCAAGCATTTCCAAAATTTCGTGTATACTTGATTACTCGTTATTTAAAAATAAATTTAATCTAACGCTGAAGGAACGGCGCGAGTCTTATCTCCGATTGGTATATACTACACAGGTGGGAGTGAATTGTTTTGCGGGTCTGTCTCCATGCAGCGCCTTCTTTTCCTAGTCTTCGGTAACGTAGCATTTCCGGCCCCATGTTTATGATACCTTTTTTCATTATTTTTACATAGAGAATGAGGTCCTAAAGTCTCTGCATATGTTCGTGAATTACCCTAGGTATATATATATATATATATATATATATATATATATATATATATATATATATATATATATATATACCTAAAATTAAAAGATATACAATTTTTAAAAGATTTAGAACGATATAATGCAGACAATGTCTGAATAATATAGAAATTAATAAACACAGCAGGTTATTTACCGTAAATGATTATATTTATGTGGTACAGCTCGATCCAGCTAATGTGGAGCTAAAATAAGCCGGTAGTTGCACACAAATATTACAGGTTGCAACATCTTCAAATTAAATCAAGTTTTTAGGAAATTCCAATGGTATTATAAGTACCAAAACCAACTTGTCACTTTGGTATTAAACTAAAATGTTTTTATATGTTAGGTTTCTCTTATTCAATTAAAAAAAATAAATTGCGTCATTCAAAATACTTTAAACTGATTCAAATAAACCTACAAGTAATTATTGCATATCTAAGTGAATACTGTAGAGCTTACTTGCTACCGCGTCTCGAAACAGTAATAGAGCAACTCAAAGCGATAATTACTTATAGTTTAATCAGCGAATTGAAGAAAACCAGCGAATTGTAATCAGCGATTACAACAAACCCCTTTAAAATAAATCATTATGATTAATAAACTGTTAATGTTTATACGGGGTTTTCAGGAGGAATCTCCACAAGCTTATTCCTCTCACAAAATAATGAAAAAAGTTCAAACATGGGTCAGGAAATACTTCATTGTCGAGTTATACAGGGTCAAAGATTTCACATAAAATTTACTTCCCTTATTGAAATTACCTCCCACTGAAATTTTTAAGGTGTTAATTAGATAAGCTTGCAGGTGTGGGTTACATCTGTTTTTTATTTTGAGAAATAAATAAATACATTACTAATTTTATCAGCTGTGCTGATCTAGAAATCAAAACAAGTGACCATTTTGTTTAAGTAGGCAAAACATGTAGATATACCATCTATATAAACACAATAGAAATTAATGCATTGAATTATAAATATAAAACACATAATATTTATTGTTATGGATACCAAAATTTCAAATTTATTGTAGTAATTACAAAATAATCAAATGTCTCTTTATTATTACTTATTTTGGATTTTGAAATATTTAATCCTGCATTCGATATCTTTACAAAACCCCTCGTACAATTTTACCACTTAGCAGTGATAGTTCTTCAATGATTTGTTCCTAAGATATAGAATTTTACTATTGCTGTTATTTTTCACTTTACATCTACTACACATCACTTATAGGTCAAATTCTATTTATTTAATAAAAATTATTTGATTAAATATTTATATGATAGAACTGGTTTTTATTTTATTATTTCCATTATTGAATGCATATTATTTAATCTGTATAGTAACTGATACTATTTCTGAAATTATTTTACATACCTAATCATATTTTACTTTAAATTATTAATCAATTTATTAAAACATAATGTTGATTCAATTCTTACTATTTTGAAACAAAGACTAAATGGTGTAATATGTTGAAACGTAAAAATCAAAGGTGGTGGAAATTGGGATAAACATCAAGTACTTGCCAACTAGTTATTGCCAAAAAACAACAACACTTTTGTTATTGTTACCTAGCGTTATTGTTAGTTATTACCAGATGGCAATAATAGTACTTTGAAATTGAAAAAAAACGTTTTTTGATTTTTAATATTATATTTGCAACAAAAGAACTTGGTTTTTTCTGGAATTGATACTATCCAGTCATATGTATAAGCTTGTTGTCACACAGCAATAAAACTTATTTTCTCTTACCTCTTAGTTTTCAGGATGTTAGACTCACTGTAGCCATATGTTATAATCATTTATGTTTGTTTTTTAACACAATTTGTAATAAGGAACTGATTTTAGTTGCATTACACTATACTAGATAGCAGTAGTCAACAGTTTTCCTGGCTATACACTCAGGGGCACATCTCCTGGGCCGCAGCTTAGCCCCAACGGAAGTAATAATTTGATTGCATGTCTTTTCAGTTTCGAGTAGGCAGCAGAAGAAGAGGTGCATGCCATTCCTGCCATAGACTCACTAACAAGGTATTTGCAAGGTAATACCTCTCCTTATTCCTTAGCATAAGGTGATCCAAGCCCCCAGGGTTCCTGCATGATCTGTCGCGGGATTTTTCCTGGCAGGGTTTCTTTCTTGCCAGGTTTTTTCATCCCGCTCTTAGCGCGACACTTACCGTACTGTTTCATTTCACTATCTCCTGATTCTCCATGGAAAGAGCTTATGAGCTTGGTACATGGGCAATCAATCCTGTTTCCTTCATTCGCGGAAGGGATACTAACCGCATGCGCATGTGAGACGGAGGTAGCTCGCTAGAGGTTGGCTGCCACGAGGGCTGGGCGGTTTTTTGGGGCTCAGACCCGGGTAAAAAAAAACTATACACTGGGGGAATCAGGTCAAATATCTGGGAGTCATACTCGACAGGGGCCTGACTTGGGACGCTCACATTACCAACACGTTAAAAAAAGCAACAATTAGATTACCACAACTATATCCTATGCTTAAAAGAACAAGTCCACTTTCACTACGGGCGACCACTACTATATACGTATCTATGTTGCGCAGCATACTCACTTACGCAACACCCGTCTGGGGCCATGCAGGTAACACACGCACACGCAAACTACAGTTATTCCAAAACAATGATCACGAAGACACCTAGATGTACAAGATTAACACTGCTTCACACTGACTTGAAAGTGTCTTTCATCAAACAACACCTCCGACACTTAGCAACAAAGTTCTACAAACAGTCCACGCACATACGACATCCACACTCATTTCCTCACTTTGTAGATATGACCCCACCCACGACACACACAGACGGCCGCTGTCCTTACTGACCGCCTAGCTCACACAATACTACCAAAATAAAATTTACACACTAATAAATTCTGCTTCACAGTTATGTTCCAGGTGACGCAAGGGCACATCTCCAGGGCCGCAGCTTAGCCCCAAAGGAAATACTAATTTGATTGCATGCCTTTTCAGTTTCGAGTAGGCAGCAGAAGAAGATGTGCATGTTATTCCTGCCATAGACTCACTAACAAGGTATTTGCAAGGTAATACCTCTCCTTATTCCTTAGCATATGGTGATCCAGCCCCCAGGGTTCCTGCATGATCTGTCGCGGGATTTTTCCTGGCAGGGTTTCTTTCTTGCCAGGTTTTTTCATCCCGCTCTTAGCGCGACACTTACCGTACTGTTTTATTTCACTATTTCCTGATTATCCATGGAAAGAGCTTATGAGCTTGATTCATGGCCAACCAATCCCGTTTCCTTAACTCGCGTTAGGGATACAAACCGCATGCGCATGACCCAGGGTTATAGTACAAGGGTGAACCAATTAGGAAGACGTAAATTGGACTGCTTTGCGTATGACATCAGAGCCGAGCTACTATCACCGAAGCCACTAAGCCAGCATTATTCGTTTCTGATTAATATCATTTTTATATAAAACGTATCTGTGCTATTTTCAACACTAATACAAGTTTTATTTTAGTTGTAGTTTATTTGTAAGCTAGAAAGACAGTAATAATAGAATATGAAGAAAGTAAACGTAATACGATAAATAATAGGATTTTATATCTAGGGGTATGCAATCATAAATAAATAAAACAATTTTTGTTATTATAACATAGTATATAGTTTTTCGAGGCAACTCATCAAATAAAAAAATTTGAATTATATTTTACAAAAATATAAAAATTTTAAAAAAATTTTCAAAAAACAATTGTATTATTATATGATGAAAAAGCTTCTGAATAAAAATAAAATACAAATAAAAAATTGTAAAAGCTTACACATACAGCATTACATATTCCAATTAGAAAGTTTATTTCTTGAAAAAGTTGAAAAGTTGTTTTGATTAAAAGTGGTTGAAAATTAATTTTAAGAAATCGGGACAGATTTTTATTAAAAAGTACTACAGCTTCATACTCTAGTTCCCAATAAATAAAAAAAATACTTTCTGTTGGATAAACAGAAAAACTGAAATTCATTTAAATATTATTAGAACACTTTAACGTTACAATTTAAAATGTTCAAGAAATGAACTTTCTTTATCTAAATATTTTAGAAATTAACTTATTTATTGGAATAACATAATAAAATCTTGTAAATTTAATCATTCACGAGCTAATTGTGCCTATATTAATGTGTATGTGTTGAAACAGTAATTGAAAGTCGAACAATTAGTTACATATAGAAAAAATTCTATAGATTTTGCAACTAAAGAATTTATCACTTTTACATTAGTTTATGACTATCCTTAAGTTAGTCATAACTAACTAATTAAGTTAGTTTAATGTATTTAATTATTTTGTAAAGTTATTTTAACATGTCTCAGTAAGTTTTTAAAAATTTACAAAATATATTAAAGTTCGGATAGTCATAAACCAATGTAAAAGTGATTCAATAAGTTTCACCGAACATAATGGACTACAAAATTCAAGAAATTAAAGAATATTACGAAAAAGACTGTGTTCAAGATAGTTTAGTAAAATATTTACCTAACCATTTTATTTTATATAATTATAATAACATAAATATATGATTCAGCATTTACTTGAGAACTTGAAAAATACCAAGTGACTTTAAATAAACTTATAATGTGTGAAAGACACAAATTTAAATTATGAGGCTTTAAAAAAGTGGTTTTCTATTGTACATATAGTAACAGTTTTTATTTTATTTTTATTTTGTACAGATTTAAAAATTAATTATAATGGATTCTTGTAATGAAATTAATGGTAAATCATGTGTGAAAATCATTATTGTTATGCTGAGATAATAATGAATTGTTCTTGAAAACCTGTTTTTTTAAACTTCATGTTTGTGATGACATTAATGTTATTGCAAGAACCAATGAAAGATTATGTTATAACAAGTATTGTCAGTGTGAAGGGCAAATGTTGAAAATATTAGATTAAAAATATGTGTCTAAATATTATTTTGCTAGTAAATTAGTACTTGCTGATATAGTAAAGTATATGAGGGACTTTGGTTACTTGGTCTAAATCATATTTAAATATTTATGATATGGTTTATGCTGGGTTTTATTACACAGCTGAAAATGATGATGCATTTTGTATCCTGTGTAAAGTTGTAATTCACAGCTGGCAACCAAATGAGTTTCGGAAGGTTGAACATAAGAATTTTTCACCTATCTGTAAATTGTTACAGATTTAATTATACCTTCATTTAATTTTATAAAAAAAGTAATTCAATTTTTTGTAATGTTTTAAATGTAATAATTACACAGGTATGAGGTGCTTTATAAAAGTTTTGTATATTTAATTGTAAAAATTCTTTCAAATATAATACATGAGCAAATATGAGGTCCATATAACAAATATCGTAAAGTTAATTGTATAATATTCATTGTATAGTTAGTTTCTTTTAAAAAAATATGTTTTTAAAAACAGTGAATGTTTATTTAGTTTGAAAAATGTTATTATATTACAATGAATATATAAATGTATTTGTTTTAAAAATACAATAATAAATTCGTGAATTTTGTAGTCCCTTACGTTTGCTGAAACTTAAGTAATCACTTTAACATTATTTTATGACTATCCTAAATTTATATTTTTTAAATTTGTAAAAACTTACTGAGACAGAATGTTTTTGATCGCTATGTGGCGATCTTCATCAGTGTTTTGAGATCGTGAAGATCGCCACATAGCGATCGAAAATGTTCTGTCTCAGTAAGTGTTTTTACAAATTTACAAAATTTAAAGTTCGGGTAGTCATAAACTAATTTCTAACTATTATTTTTAAAATAGTGAATGTTTATTTTGCTCAATCCATAGATGTTAATACTAATGTTAAAATTATTTTTTTTCAAATTTAGATGTCTGCCTCAAAGAGGTAGGAAAGTTAATACCTTTAAAATGAAATATATCATTAATATATCATTATATTTATATCATTAATCATTGTATAAATTACAATTAAAGAACAAAATTGCATAGAATTTGAAGCAAACACTGTAGGTTTAACAATATTATAAACCAGTAGTTTATTTTACAGATCAACTATATGGGATTTAATTACATAATGTGAGTATATTAATTAGGCCTATATATTGAAAAGTTTAACAATTATAAACCCTTGTTTAAAGTCGAAAGGATATTCATGTGAACACAAGTTTTAGACTATAATCAAAATTGCAACAGCACTTAAAAAAAATTTTAAAATTGAAAATAAATTAATTTTCATTTCAATTTTGTAATAGATTATATTTTTCATAAAAATATTTATATTTAAAGACTTTTAAAAGGACTTTTATCAGTCTGAATCCAAAGATCAGGAGTTTTTAAAGACTCATATAATCAGTATATAGACTCATACAATCAGTTTATAGACTCATATAATCAGTTGAGAAATAGGAAAGGGTCATGAAACTAGATAAACACAAAGGCTCTTAGTGAAGGATATATGGGGATCATGTACTCTCTACCACGGGCATAAAGAAGTATTGCACTTCCTTGCAATAAGAAAGAGAAAGAAGAACAGATAGCAATAAGTATGTCTACGGAAAGTACATAATAAAACCATGTTATTGGAAATAGATGGCAATTATGGTATTGTGTGGTCGATGTCGTTTACCTGAAGTAGGACTATTCTCGCATGGGGCGAAAAGACGTATCTACCCATTACAAAGAGACTCCATGGAAAACATTTTAGACATGAAATTAAAACTTGAAGTACTATATCTGTTAATTTTAAAAAATTAATGAAAATTTAAACTCGTTCAAAATAGAGATAGGTATAGTAGTGCGGAAAGATGAGTCAGATTTACAGATCAAAGAAAATACAATGGACGATTGCTATTCGCAGTTTCGCTTATTTGCAGTTGGGAAAATTACATGATATCCCGCTAATATGTCACATTAAAAAAAAAAAAAACTATTGTTACTGTGCATGTTGTAGGATAATGTGTTCTCGTCTTATTTATTTTGTGCATCACTGTAGTTATTCCTCACAAGGAAATCTAATTATTCTCCAAACAGTAGTATTTATTTATACAGTAGTAATTTATTTTTAACCTTAATTTAATATACTTACTTCATTACTCAAAATTAAGCCAACTGTACCAAAATGATAAAATGTAACATTTTTGCTAGAATAACCGAAGAGGTAGGTTACTTTTGACAGTATATTAGGTTTAGACCAGATACAGTCAAGTCTAAAACATAGAGTAAAACAAAAGTTGTTACTTAAGTGATGTAGAACAGGTCTAAAAAAACAGAGTAAACCTAAGTTGTTACTTTTGCGCTAATAGTTTTAACAAAAGGTTGCTTGTAAAACCTCACAAGATTTTCTGTTATGGATATAAACTAGTTCAATACCTTTGAGTACAAACTACAAACACTTTTTGTATAAAGAATTTTTTTTTACATTGCCTCCAAATTACATACAACAGCTGATGAACGAGTTGACAGAGGTCTGATCACACCAGTAGGTAAACACGCTAAACCTGTTGGCTATATTTATGTTATATGTGTTTACATATAATTCTGTTATTAATGATTGTGTTCATTATAAACTATATAATAATAAATGCAAATTCTATAACTAATTAAACTTAATGTTTGAACAAGTAAGCTAAAGATGTCAAGTAATTATCAGTATTCAATAATTACAATCAGCAGTGCATCCAGAATTTCTTTAATGTACATACCAAGGACATCAATTCGTAATATTCCCCCAAATTACTTTAATGCTTTCTACTTTGTTTTACTCTAGGGCGTGAACACAACAACTGTGTATTATTAAGGGATATTCCTAAAGCTTTTTATTATTGACGTATTTAAATATTATTAACACTTAATTTGCTAAATAACTAATGCTCTTAATACTTCAGACACAAATAAAACTAAAAAATGTTTTTGATAACATTATTTATTGGTAAATCTGGAAGTTAAATCTATATATGGCACATGGGAACTATACGTTTTCCAATGAAGGACGACACACATAATTTCTTTTCTTATAGGAATGGCCAAGTGGGGCCTGATCCCCCTTTGGTACGCCACTGATTACAATCACAAAAACTAAATTAATTATTTTTTTTATGTGTCACCATCAATCTTACAAATATTCTATAAATTTCAAGTAATTATTACTAATTACAATGATGCCAAACCTAAATTATTATGTTCTCTACTTAGCAACATTAGCTAACCTAATGTCTGTTCATTGCAAACACTGTTTTCATTTATTAAGTCAGTGCATATGAATAAATGTAAATCATCAAGTTTTCCACTCATCAACATTGTCAAAATTTGTTTTTGCTCACTGAAGAGAAATATGGCTATTATTAAATATGAGTCCAACTTTGATTACTTTTGTTTTTACATGTTATTTAAAACATACAAGGAACTTTATAAAGATATTGTGTCTTTAAAACAAATTACTAATTAATTATTTATTAATATTAAATTATAAAAATTATTTTTTAAACGTAAAACAACATATTTTTATAATTTAAAAAAAAATTCATTAAATTTTCCGCTGTTTTATTTAATGTTGATGATCCGATTGTATAATAATCCCAAAAAAATGAATTTACTCCGAAAGAATTACTTTAAAGGCATTATCACTTGCACTAGACTACGGAAAACGTCCGAGTATAAGCAAGGGTTAATATACCTCCATATCTTCTTTGTTATGTTAGTTCTTAATTTACTCCGAAAGAATTACTTTAAAGGCATTATCACTTGCACTAGACTACGGAAAACGTCCGAGTATAAGCAAGGGTTAATATACCTCCATATCTTCTTTGTTATGTTAGTACTTAATTTACTCCGAAAGAATTACTTTAAAGGCATTATCACTTTCACTAGACTACGGAAAACGTCCGAGTATAAGGAAGGGTTAATATACCTCCATATCTTCTTTGTTATGTTAGTACTTACTTTACTCCGAAGGAATTACTTTAAAGGCATTATCACTTTCACTAGACTACGGAAAACGTCCGAGTATAAGGAAGGGTTAATATACCTCCATATCTTCTTTGTTATGTTAGTACTTAATTTACTCCGAAAGAATTACTTTAAAGGCATTATCACTTTCACTAGACTACGGAAAACGTCCGAGTATAAGGAAGGGTTAATATACCTCGACATATCCTCGGTTATGTTAGTACCTAATTTACTCAATTTTTTTTTACCCGGGTCTGAGCCCCAAAAACCCGCCCAGCCATCCTCTAGCGAGCTACCTCCGTCTCACATGCTCATGCGGTTAATATCCCTACCGCGAATGAATGAAACGGGATTGATTGCCCATGTACCAAGCAGATTACTGGTAATCCTTGTCTAAGATTAAATGCAGATGCCGAATACTCTATTTATGCCCTGAGAGCAGTTGAGCAAGACAAAATGTTACCTCTCTGAAACTGAGTCTGAGCCGAGCTTTCTTAGACAAACATCAGCATAAAAGATACATCAGTTTTATTTTTAAAAAATAATTAAATAATTGGCAGGAATAAAAAATCAAAAGTCTTTATATTACACTCGCTAGGTTTAAACTTTGTAGAAATAAAACGACTAGTTTGCGAGTCAAGCAGTCATTTTAGAGTTATTTATTGTAATCATACTGAATTCAATGAATCAATTATAAGTAATTACTGCATGCGTGAAAGTTTTAAACTTAATTTAAAGAATTGTTTCGAAACGCATCAGCAAGTAAGTGGAAGGTTTCTACTTAGTTATGTAGTAATTACTTTTAATAAATAACTTCATTGATGCATGTTGCAAAGAGGTTTTTTCAGGTTCTGATTTAGGTAACTTTAGTCTCAAGACCCTCTGTGAAGCTATAACCAGTTGATTTATTTAGCAACAAACCAATACTAATACTAATTCAAGGAAATATTAAGCTGAGTAAGGTAGAAGTAGTAGTCTTGTACATTTAGTTATGCTTGGATACTTGGTTTAAGCTTTTTTACAAACCTTATTCATTATACCATTAAAACTGAAAAACGTTTTAAGTGACTTGTCATTTCTGCAAGTTCGTCTTGGTACTACATATTTAAAATAACAGACAAATCAACTAACACTTATTGCATCATTCACGTCGGATGATCTTTTGCGTTAATTAGCTGATCATAATTTTAGATAATCGACAATAACCAATATTACTAATTTTATATATTTGGAGACAACAGAACTTTTCATAATTATATGTAAATATTTAACTGACACAATTAAATAGAAAAGTAATGAAACAGCATTTCTTCGATTTTGTAATGGGTTATTCCTTGTAGGTATTTATTTAATATATCTAGTTTTTCCAAAGATATCAACAAAATATCTCAGAAATGGCTAATGACTGTTAACAAGTTTTTCATTTAACGTTTATTTTGTAACAAATCACTTAGACTATCAAATGGTTCCATAAGTCTTTTCAAATGTTTCCTATTAGGAGCCACCTTCCTTTCAAGTCAGACACCTTCCTTCCAGTTTCCTTTCCCAGTCAAGGTGAAGTATAAATCTCTCATGGTCTTACTTTTGTTCTTCATGAAAATCCTTGCAAAGAGTTTCACATTGAACATTGGTGAGTAATCAGAGGTTGCCTGGAGGATCAAAAGTGACACAGTGCTGACTTGCGCATTTACTCTGGAGGTGAATTTTATCAAAATTAAACCCAGAAATCGAAGGAGGGACAAATTGTAAGCACTATTTTATGAAGTTTTTGTGTCAAGTAAGTTATTATTGGTTGAAAATGTTGATTTTTGTGAAAAAATGCATGTTTTAAAACAGTTTTCAAAAATAACTCAAAAACTATTTGTACTTTGAAAAATTTTACTTCTTTTTCATTTAAAAGCTTGCAGGTGTGGGTTACATCTGTTTTTAGTTTTGACTAATTTTACCAGCTGTGCTGATCTAGAAAACAAAAACAAGTTTTGTTTAAGTTACAGTTTCAGTGAATGTTAAGCAATGTAGCAGCAAATTGATGCTTTATAAATTACAACTATTACCATCTCAATAAGCGATAAAAGCAAAATTTCTTCACCGCCGGCATTAATAATATTAATACATTTTATAACAAAATTACTTCATTTAGAGCAGGCAATATGTGTTTTTAGAAACTAAGTTTTGGTTGGAAATCACACAATGCACACAAAGCAATTTTGGATTCTCATACTCAATTATTTTAAGAATTCACTTCTTGCCCTATGTATTAGGAGCAACAACTCCAGCTCAAGATATTATTGAAATATTGAATAATGTTTTTTACTTAGTGGCATACAAGTAGCTTTAAGATTTTTGTCACTTTTCTAGTAACATTTTAACAAGTGCTGATCTTGATGATGATTAATATATTCTATACTCTATAATACGACTTTACCCAGAACTAGCAATGAGTAATGAAATTCGATAACTAACTTTTAGAGTACGATTAGTGGAGTTGGATTAATAACAGTTAATGGAAATTTAAATGTTACGCTTTTGTAATACATTTTTCTTGAAAAATAATCAGCTAGAAAAATAAATATAAAATAAAATATATAATAATTAATTCCATCTGCATGTGAGCTACTAATTTTTACCTCAAAACAATTGTAAATATTTTACACTTGCCTGTAGTAGCACCTCTTTTATAAATGTTGAGGATGACCGTTCCAAGAGATGTGTCCCATTGCTAGCTCAGACCGTAACTCAATTATAAACTCTGAAGGCAAGTATAACATATTTACGAGTGTTTTTATTATTAAATAGAGATTATTGTAAAACAATACAGAAACTGAGATATCAGCTACTAATAATGCAAAAAGAAACTGAGATATCACCTACTAATATGGCAAAAAGAAACTGAGATATCAGCTACTAATATGGCAAAAAGAAACTCAGATATCAGCTACTAATATGGTTAAAAGAAACCGAGATATCAGCTACTAATATGGCAAAAAGAAGCTACTTATACCTGGAGCTTTACCAAGGTCGCTTAGGGTTATATATATATATATATATATATATATATATATATATATATATATATATATATATATATATATATATATATATATGTATATATATATATATATATATATATATATATATAATAAATTACGCCTAATGTCAAATGTAGCAAGTGGCTAAAATAACTTATTAATATTATGTGAAGCCATTTTATGTATAAATAGATATCAACTTTTTGACTTCACCAATTTTTGACTGACCATTAGGAAACCTAATTCTTTATATAACCAAATCTATGGTAACTTGGTACTTTCAAGGTATATTTTAATATAACTGTATAATAATGTCGTATAACATTGTACAATATTTTCTGAAGAAAACATGATGATAAATGTGCCTTCATAACTATGATTATGTTTGCATTGTGATATTACTTATGAAAGTTTGAACCTTATTTATGGTTAGTGATATTTAAAATTGCTTAATTTTTGTTTAGAATGTATTTTTGAGTGAAATATTGCAATGTAATAACCCCTTCCATACATAAATTGATCGTACTTTGCACTTTTGCCTGTGTATACTAGCTGTTGTGTGTAGACCTTAGAAGAGAGTACTTTGAGTGTTATAATTTATCATATTGTTTAAGGTAGAGTCAGTGGAAGGATACAATTTTGCATGGTTTTTAAACCCTAATAAAAAAGCACCAATTGAAAAAATAAAAAAATTATTTTGAATACAGATTTCATTATATAACCCAAAACCTTTCTAATGTAAATAGAAATAAAGTTTTATTTTATATCAAGTAAAAACATAATACAAATGCAAGCTTGACTCGCACATTGGACGTTTTATTTCTACAAAAATAAAAATTACTTGTAATAAACGTTCATTCAGATACAGTATTTGTAAATTTTCAATTTATTGTTTCCAAAAGTTCATCATTGGATTAAGATTATCATTTTCAATTTATCTGACAACCAAATAAATATAAACTACCTTTATATTATACTTAAAATTCCTTGTAATTAATAATTTCAGTTCCAGCAAGCCATAGGCAAAACATGTAGATATACCATCTATATAAACACAATAGAAATTATTGCATTAAATTATGAATATAAAACACATCATATTTATTGTTATGGATACCAAACTTTCAAATTTATTGTAGTAATTACAAAATAATCAAATGTCTCTTTATTATTACTCATTTTGGATTTTGAAATATTTAATCCTGCATTCGATATCTTTACAAAAACCCTCGTACAATTTTACTACTTAGCAGTGATAGTTCTACAATGATTTGTTCCTAAGATATAGAATTTTACTATTGCTGTTATTTTTCACCTTACATCCACTACACATCACTTATAGGTCAAATTCTATTTATTTAATAAAAATTATTTGACTAAATATTTATATGATAGAACTGGTTTTTATTTTATTATTTCCATTATTGAATGCATATTATTTAATCTATATAGTAACTGATACTATTTCTGAAATTATTTTACATACCTAATCATATTTTACTTTAAACTATTATTCAGTTTACTAAAAACATAATGTTGATTCAATTCTTACTATTTTGCAACAAAGACTAAACGATGTAATATTTTGAAACGTAAAAATCAAAGGTGGTGGATAGTGGCGTGAACATCAAGTACTTGCCAACTAGTTATTGCCAAAAAACAACAACATTTTTGTTATTGTTACCTAGCGTTATTGTTAGTTATTACCAAATAGCAATAATAGTACTTTCAAATTGAAAAAAAATCCTTGTTTTGATCTTTAATTTTATATTTGCAAATACACACACACACACACACACAAACAAACATACACACACACACACACACACAAACAAACATACACACACACACACACACACACACAACAATAGAACTGTTTTTCTGGAATTGATATCTTCCACTCATATGTATAAGCTTGTTGTCACACAGCAATAAAACATATTTTCTCTTACCTCGTAGTTCTCAGAATGTTAGACTCACTGTAACCATATATTATAATCAGCAAATATTTCAGAAAAACTGAAATTCATTTTAATATTATTAGAACACTTTAACATTACAATTTAAAATGTTCAAGAAATGAACTTTCTTAATCTAAATACTTTGAAAATCAACTTATCTATTGGAATAACATTATAAAATCTTGTAAATTTAATCATTCATGAGTTAATTGTGCCTATGTTAATGTATATGTGTTGAAGCAGTAATTGAAAGTCGAACAATTAGTTACAGATAGAATAAATTCTATAGATTTTGCAATTAAAGAATTTATCACTTTTACATTAGTTTATGACTATCTGAACTTTAATATATTTTGAAAAGTTATTTTTACATGTCTCAGTAAGTTTTTACAAATTTAAAAAATTTAAAGTTCGGATAGTCAAACTAATGTAAAAGTTATTTATTAAGTTTCATCAAATGTAATGGACTACAAAATTCAAGAGGTTAAAACAAACTTATATAATTTTCTCTGAAAGCAAGATTTCTTTCAAAAAAAAACCATAATCACCTAAATCAATTTGCTCTACAGCCCTTTCCCCTATAGATAATATGCAACTACAGTAATACATCGACTTACACTACCCCGTCTTACGCGATTCCCAAATCATGCTATTACGCGGTTTTAAATCATGCTTTAAATTATTATTGTATCTAGTCTTTCGTCCCAATTAAACATGATTCCTGTGTGATTGTATGTAAAATTATACCCCAACTTACACGAATTCGACTTACACAGTTATCGCTTGGTCTCCTGAAGAATGTGACCCTTCTTCGCCCGAACTTGTGTGTTTTCTTTTCAAATTTTCTTATTATTGCAATAGTTGTTTTATTACATCTGATTTTTTTTTGAAGTTTTAAACAAATGATCTAATTTATCGTTTTCATCCTCAATATCAGAATATTTTCTGAAACTAATTTAAAATATTATTATGATGAATTGGATGAAGGTGTGTTTTTCATTATTTGCTTAATTGGAGGTTCTTAATTGGAGAAACTTTACAATATTTTCCTTTCTTTGGTTCAGAAGTTAATTTATTATTTTTTTCGCTTTTTTCTTAATGACAGGCATAGATTTTAATTTTAAACCAGACCTAATGATAGCTAATAGCTTCTGAACAACATGGATATAATAACATTTGTCCCTAATCATTTTGTGATTAAGGTGTTCTTTTAAAATTCACACATCAGCGTCTGATGTCACAGTATGTAGTACAACAACAGTGAAAGGTTATAGGTAAGTTAGCTTAACATCAATTTGTGTCACAGATAAGTTTGATTAATTTGTGAAGTAATGAGGTGGTAGTAACTTATCCCTACTATTAGGGTTACTGGAGTAAGTATCATTTTCTATGCCTTACTCTTGTATTTTAATGATGTGAGGCTAAACGTTATCAAATCGAGATTTTCCAAAAATCTTTTCTGCACTCGGATGTATATTTTTGAATACTGGAGGTTTGGATTTTATTTCCTGCCCTTAGTAACAGTACACAGTAAGCCTAAACACATTTTAAAGCTAAACATTAATATTTTTAAAATGTGATCTGAACTTTAAAATAAGAGTTTTTATGGATGTATCTTAAATATTTGTAATATTTCTAAAATGAGTATTATTTCTGGTCCAGAATTTAAAAACAAATAAAATAACCATCATAAATTTTAGTAATGTGAAAATTGTATACATATTCTCTCATGAGCAGTATTAAGTAAGAACAGTTATTTTGTGATAGTATACAAGAAAGAAACATCGATTGGTTGACAAAAATCTGCACTACCTGAAAAATATTAAAATATATAACATACAATTAAATATCTGTGACAAAATTACAATTACAAAACAAATTTGCATAGAATTTGAAGAAAACACTTTAAGTTGAACAATATTATAAACCAGTAGTTTATTTTACAGATCAACAATATCAGATTTAATTACATATTATGATTATATAACATGGCCTACATGTTGCAAAAGTTAACAAATATAAAACCTTGTTTAAATCAGAAAGGATAAATATGTGCAAATGGGTTTTAGATTATAATCAAAACTGCAACAGCACTTTAAAAAATTTAAAATTGAAAATAAATTAATTTTCATTTTATTTTTGTAATAGTTTATATTTTTCATCAAAATATTGATATTTAAATTAATCACTTAAACAATGGTTTATGACTATCCGAACTTTAAATTTTGTAAATTTGTTAAAACTTACTGAGACAGAACGTTTTCGATCGCTATGTGGTGATCTTCATCAGTGTTTTCTACTTGGAGATGTAGGGTCAAGTGGTGACGGTTGTAAAAGGTAGGTCTTCAATAGTATCAAAGAGTATATGTGATTTGTATTGTGTTTGTTCGTGTTTTGTGTGTGTTGTGTTTGTACTTTGTGTTTTAGTGTGTCTGTAAATTTCACATTGTTCTAGTATGTTGAGATGTGGTCCTTTTTTGTTGATGTGTAAGATTTCTAGGTTATGGTATATGTCTGTGTATTTGTGTCCTGTTTCTTTTATGTGATTGTAAAATGTTGAGTTGATGTTCTGTTTGTGTTCGTCGACTCTTTGTTTAAAGCTGCGACCTGTTTGCCCAATGTAGAATTTGTTACATACGTCGCAGTTCAGTTTGTATACGATTGGTGCTTGTAGTTTATCTTTGTTGTTGTATTTTGTATTGTAATTTGTTATTAGTTTTTTATGCTAGTTTGTTAAAAAAAACAGAAATTATCAACTTGTCACTGCTTTTCATAAATAATGGTTCAAATGTTAAATTACAATTTGGAGTCCATTTAGCTTAAATTTTAGCGATAACATTAATTTTTATATAAAAACCTATTTAATGTTACAGGAGTTGTAGAACAGCTGTTTTAACACGAAGGTTACGTTACTTTATTTATTGTTTATTAATTAGATAAAATGTTATTATTGCATACTTTTTATAAATTAATAAATGTCTATGAATTTATATTTCGATAAATCTTACTACAGTTATTTCAGTATAATGATAATTTTTTAAATATATTTATTTATTCCGACCTTCTTACTCGCGTCAGCATCTTTATAAAAACACTTTACAAACCTAAAATAAATTCCTTCAGTAAAACTTCTGTTCAGTCAAAAGACCCAATTACCAGTATATACAAAACAACATACACCTTAAAACAACACAACCTTTTCATAAACACACAAATACAATCCATCCAGTATTTACAAAATAACAGTAAAGAGTGTCCCATTTAATATATCGGCCAAACCGATAAGCCATTCTAAACACGGCGTCGATGAACATAAACACACAATGAAAGAAACAACCTAAAACCCAAGTCCAGCTACGCAACATTTTTTATAAAATTACCCTAGGCATATATATAAGATTACGCTTTGCTGTTAAGCAAAGCATTTCAAAATTTAACACTTTATTCCTGGTTTAGTGCATTTAAGATAAATTTAATTTAGATTCTACTATTAGCCGTACACTACTCTACCCACAGTCATTCCGAAGAGTTAGTGAGAGGTTGGATTTGGTACTTGATATTTTACATAAAATACCTAAAAACTTGATTTAATTTGAACATTTTACTATTAAATTTTTCTTCAGTAATATTTCTCACTATTAATTTGCTAATAAGAGATCATATTATATTGTATTATTTGAAAATATTGAATAAATTTTATATTACTGATTACAGCGCAGCCTGTAATTTTGGTGTGCAGTTGTCTGCTTTTAGTTACACTTTATTCCGCATGGGTAGTGCTATACCACAGAAATGGAAATATATTTACCTAACGTGTTTTATTAATTTTTATCTTATTCTGGCATTGTTTACAATTAAGTTTTTCTCACAGACGTGTTAACTTTTAGTTTAGAATTATTAGTATAGCAGTTGTTAAAAAAAACAGATATTATCAACTTGTCACTGCTTTTCATAAATAATGGTTCAAATGTTAAATTACAATTTGGAGTCCATTTAGCTTAAATTTTAGCGATAACATTAATTTTTATATAAAAACCTATTTAATGTTATAGGAGTTGTAGAACAGCTGTTTTAACACGAAGGTTACGTTACTTTATTTATTGTTTATTAATTAGTTAAAATGTTATTATTGCATACTTTTTATAAATTAATAAATGTCTATGAATTTATATTTCGATAAATCTTACTACAGTTATTTCAGTATAATGATAATTTTTTAAATATATTTATTTATTCCGACCTTCTTACTCGCGTCAGCATCTTTATAAAAACACTTTACAAACCTAAAATAAATTCCTTCAGTAAAACTTCTGTGAAGTAAATTTGTCACCATGTAATAAAGGAGGGAAATGTTTTATTCTATATTCTTTTATTGTTAGCTACAATGTCAATATTTTATTAAAACTATATTTTAATAACGACGTTGTTGCAATGAAGGAGTCACTTGTGTCGACTAGTCCTATGACCCCTAAATCCTAATCTTTTTAATATTTTGTCACTTTTCTACTAACTCACAGTTCAAACTGGCACTGTATATAAAATTCTTTTAATTTCGCGCTGTGACACAGTTTTTTTAAAAAAAATTTTGTATTGTACATGTTTAGTTATATATATATATGTATATATATATATATATATATATATATATATATATAAATATCGCAATATGTATTCTTGTGTATTAATAAAGAACTATTTCAAAATACAAATACAAGAATTATAATTGAATTTACAATTCAAATTATAGCCAACGAAAAGCTTTGAATTGTAAATTCAATTATAATTCTTGTATTTGTATTTTGAATTAGTTCTTTATATATATATATATATATATATATATATATATATATATATATATATACAGATAGATAAAATATAGCTCTCAAGCTGTCGAAAGTTGATTCACAAGTGTACCAAGTAAAATTCTTGTTTAAGTAGAAAAAAAGAAAAAATTATTCCAAGCAAACCTTGGTACTGTAGTTAAATAGTAAAGGAATATCTAAATACAAAGTAAATTAGCAACCAAACTTCTAAACTTATTTGAATAACTTGTTAAAACCCATTTCTTAATATTTCCTTATTCGAAGACCAGAACTGATTTTCTGGTAAATCAGCATCGTGGGACTACAGGCTCCAAATTTTTGTTTGGACGCATGGTTCAGATAGCTTACTTTGCGAGTTTAGGAAGAATGTACAAAGAAGACCATGTAAGGTTTTGTGCCAACGTGACGAAACAATATCGAGGCAGTGCTGAACATCTGTGTGATATCGGGGCCACATTGTACTATAACCCACTTTGTAGTCTAGCACTGCAAAATGCTGCACACACGTTGAAGGCGTCAATTTGATCTGGAAACTCCTGAAGATTCTAATTGTTAGAAATAGCGACAGGATTATGGCATTGCTTCTAATCACAATACAGGAGGACAGTGATGGTAGTGGTATTGCTATTGGCCGGATGACTCTGAAGTGTAGACTTATACGGATATATCCCTCTTCTAAATGTAGACTTAGGGAAGGGACTGGCTACGTCCTCTACTAAGAAATGCAGTCACTGGAGGATCTATAAAGCTCCTTCAGAGACAATAATAATTTTTTATTTTATATAAAATAGAGTGCTTTAGTTCATTTGGAGTATTGTTAGAGTTAAATTAAATCGGGGAGTCGAAAAGGGAATAAGTACAATTTTTGTCATTTTTTAACTGACACAGCCATTTTGTCTAAAATGGGTCTACTCATTTCTTGAGAGCAAAAAAGGAATATCAGCACATCCTCTTGCCTGCATTAAAACGAAAACATTGATGAGTGGAAGAAGGAAATATCTGCAGTAGTTGTTTCCTTTATCCGCTCAGTCCAAAAAGGTTCGTGAAGATAGGTTAGTTACAAGACGTGGCAAAGCTCTTATGTTGTGTAATGCGCATGAAGTGCAATATTTACACGATTGTTTTTTTAAAGTTAATAAGATTTTACCGTTTATAAATAAAATGTGTTTTAGTTAAAAACTGTAAAACATATGTGCAGTAGTTTATGTGTAAGTGTTTTGGATGTACTAACTTTAAGTTTCATGCTGAAGAGTGCAATTTTTAAGTTTGCAGTTATTAAGTCTGCCTGGTTAGAAATATAGAAACAGTAAGGGGGACGTGGTACTGAACGCATCAGAGTTTGCCGAAAAGGTTTTTGAGCTTATGTTCTGTGTCTATTAAACAGTTTTACGCCTGAGAACATTGGTTGCCAACAAAGAAACCCTTTGTACATATATTGGAAACGTACTTGGTATATGAATTAAGGTACTTATGATTGAATTACTACTAGGTATTTGGTTTATGAATTAATTAAGGTACTTGGTATATGTGTTATGAGGTTATGAAGTGACCCTCAATGCCCCAGTGGTAGGAGCCCTCGGTTCGTGGGACCAACGTAACGAGGGGGTCATCCGGTTGCTGAAGATATCGCCTCGTTACGGGAAGATAATGAAAAGACAAATGGTGTCGGATGCCATTAGATGGTCCCGGGACATATATGTAACCCACATCACTGGTCAGCAACAGTGGTAGGAGCCCTCGGTTCGTGGGACCAACGTAACGAGGGGGGTCATCCGGTTGCTGAAGATATCGCCTCGTTACGGGAAGATAATGAAAAGACTAATGGTGTCGGATGCCATTGGATGGTCCCGGGACATACACGTTACCCACAGTGGTAGCAACAGTGGTAGCAGCTGGGCATGTTGCGGCTGGACGAAAATTTTAAATGTCTTTGGGAGGGATGCAGATTACATTTAAACCTTTGTTTGTTTGTGGTTTGCGTGGCTGGTGCTACTAGTAAAAAATATTGTCATTTTTAATCCTTTGTTTCGTTATCATTTAGTTGTTAAGAGCTCGGAGTTGTCCGAAAGTTTGTATTTAGATTACCATTTTGAATTGTGTTAGAGTGAGTGCCATGTAATCTAGGGAGACTAATATGAATATATCGTGTGGTGCAGAACATTATAATATTACAGTAATTGTTATTAGATATTTATGAGCAGTACTGTTTTGTTGCACTGATTTTAAATTTTTTTTGTAAAGAATTATCTTTGTAATGCACTACTATTGTCTTAACAATTGACTTTATGCAAAACCTGTCACTGCCATTCATTTCTGTACGGCAAATGTTTTATCTGCGGAAGCTTTGGCAATATGTGTTTTGTGTGCAAAACCTTTCTAAGAACAAATTATTTTGTGTTTTATACATATCATAAGGATTTAGGTCATAACAGCACAGATGAAGGTTGTAGCTTCATTTCACACTACATAGAAAAACTACATCCCACAGACAATGCAGGTGTTTAATAATTTCTGCGGGACCAAAACCGCAACCACACTCTCACAAGGTTGTTGATGGCACAAACTATTTTGGGTCGTTTTAAAGTAATAGAGCAGTATTACCCAATAAGGGGACATAGTTTATTACCATGTGATAGGAACTTTTCTAGTATAAAAAGAGTGGTCCGAAGACGTGATAGAATTTTCCTACCAGAACAGTATAACGATGTTATAGCAACAGCTAGGAAAACTGGCGATGTCTTCCTTGTGTATCAAGTTGCCAATGGAGACGTCATAGGCATTAAAAGTGGTGACCTATATTTTCCAAAAACATCGCCTCCAGTGTTCGAGACAGTAAAGTAAAATTTCTCATAAATAAATATACACATCTTAAATACAAACCGAATGCTAAAGGGTGTGTCGAAGTTTGTGAGTTTATTGATGGCTTTAGTTCAGAAACATTTAAGTTACTAAAAGTAAAAGCTAGTAAGCGTGTACTTCCAACAGAACAGTCTTATGACGGACAAGTATCGATTAACTGGGAGCCAAGATGTGGGTGGAGAGATAAATTCGGATTTGCCAAAGGGTTTGGCATAGACAGAAAGGATGAATTTCACAAGGCTAAGGGGTTTAAAGGAATTTCGAATGGTGATAATGAAAAGGAACAAGGGAGGTTAGAATATGGTTCTGTGATATTTCGACTGGAAAATTCGAGGGGTTCCTCGGACGTCCTAATGAAAATTGACCACTAACCATTGCAGCATATCAGAACGGATTAACATCAGATAAGAAGGTATTATGTTTTTAAATGATAAGTCTGCGTTTTGATAGAGAAGGGAACTGCTTGGGGCCTAATGGCTCACAGCCTATTCAAGACGGCAAACTTTAGGGTGAAAGAGTTACACTTGTGAGAATGATGCCAAGATATTTGCTAGATGTCTTCCAGGCGATGGACATATTATAGAGAGTGATGGTTCAGGTCTGGGGTTTGCGTTTCCTTGAGTAACAGATTGCGTAGAGGGATATGAATGTATGAGACAGAAACAGGATATCGTTTAGAGAGACGAGGTAGAGAAGAGGGTCTAGGACGGAACCAAGCGGGGAACTCGCAAAAATTGGTCGGAGGGTAGAAAAATAATATTCAAAAGAAACAGTGACGTTTTGGATGGACAAGTAGGATCTGATCAGAATTACGGTGTGCTTAGGAAGGGGCTGGTAGCCAATGTCAAGGAGGCCAGGACGCCAGTTACGGTCGAAGGCCTTGCTGACATCCAGAAACTATGCTGTTGTCGACTGGAAAGTATTGCATTCATCCAACGCCGAGATCCTGTCGTGCATGTTTTATAGGAATGGCAAACCTAATATTTTTATAACTGAATAAATATATTACACGTAAGAAATTTTTATTGACGTAAACGAGAAACCAGAAGCCATTATTAACTTAAAGAATAGCATAACGTTAAGAGCAGCATATGCTCTTCAGTATATACTGAAGAATAAATTACTGTAGTTAACACAAAAATAAATACAAGCAAATACCGGTCACCCATCCAAGTACTAACTAAACACGCCCAATGATGCATGACCTCGATTAGATGAAGATAACAGATCTAATAGACAAAGTGGTTGTATTAACACCTATAAGACATATTTGGCGTCGCTTGCTGTACGCAGTCTAACAACAATGGTTAACCTGGTCCGAAATTTTAGGAATTATCTTTGTCGCTTCGGCTTAATTTTTCTTCCGACTTTTTTTTTTTTTGGAATAAGCTGAATTTATTCTTTAGCTTCAAACGTTATGTTATATATATATATATATATATATATATATATATATATATATATATATATATATATTGCATTTTAAAACACATGTTACATCAATACATTTGGTAAAGTATAAATAAATTACTTATTATATAATCACAATGATTATATGTATTCCGTAAACTAAATTAAATGTTTATTTATCAACTAAATATTAAGGAATAATATATATTTACGTACTTGAGTCATCTGAAACTATTATATAAAGATTATTGATTCAAATTTTGAATATAAATATATATCATACTATCCTAAAATTAAAAAGATACCACTGATAAAAATTTTAAAAAATTACCAAAAATAATACATATTTAATCAAAAATTA
>JBAIZL010000010.1:1607500-1855000 GCA_036971475.1 Prosapia bicincta
TTGTCCAACCCATTAAGTTCAAACCGACACTGTATATAAGATTCATTTAATTCGCGCTATAACATTTTTTTTATTTTCTATTCTATAAGTATAGATTTCCTTAGTTTTTTCATTGAAGTGATAAATGTTATAGCGACGCCTACAAAAATTAATTTTTTAAGGACATAAACATACATCACGGTATAATATACATCCTGATATAAACATATTTATTTATTGCATCAGTATAATTTCCGTCAGATTAATATCGACAGTATAATTTTCGTCCGGTCACTTCAAAGAGAATTAAATGACAACATATGATATAATGCGATAGCCGATTTCGTGTTATAATTTATGTTATAGAACAGCTGTTTTAACACGTAAATTATATTACATTATTTATTGAACATTTTTGTGGGAAATAGTTACTATTAGTTTTTGTCAGTTAATAGAGATATTAATTTAATAAATTATGATAGAAAAACATCTAATGTTTTTAGTTACCTGCATTATTATGTAATCAATTACAATAAATATATGTTATTATTAAATACATTCCTCAAGTAAAGATACGAATATTGAATAAAAACAATATAAATTCATATTTTTGGCGATTTTCCTTGTATATTCTGAAAAAAATATTAGCTCTGATTTTATATTTGTAGTTCAAATTTTGGTGTTAAGTGTGAAATAATTGAACTATTGTTTTTATTATAAAATTAAAGTCTTAATCTTTTTTTAATAAACTTATGTTTTTATTTCAGCCGTTGAAAATTTTACAAAACTGTTAGCTGTATTCTGTTATTTGTAGTTCATATTTTGGTAGTAAATGTAAACATTGTGTATTAACCTATAGTTTCTTATATTAAAACAAATGTTTAGGTAAATTCTCAACATGCGCTTTTATGAATTTAATTTTTTTTAAATGTTATTTTATGGTTTTCTTTCAACTAGTATATTTGAAAATAAAATGAAAACATTTTCAGTTCACTTACAACATCTTACATCTTGATCTGAGATAATTTTCGTGAAGACATAAGTTGTTCGGGGGTATCTCGCCTTCGAGTCACATCCATGAAAGAGTAAATATTATATTCGAGCTATCCTAGCCCTGGTTATACTATTGTTCTGAAACAAGGACTCAATTTGAGTGTTACTAATATGTAAATAGTTCAAACGTTTTGTTCATTTTTCCAATTGAATCTTTGTGCAAAGTCTGTACTTAGAATAAGCTCAATACAATGGCAGATTTAAGACAGGGGCATTGGTGACCGAGCAACCCAAAAAATATGGAAAAGTGAAAATTTGTAAACTATAATATAACACTACAAACATAAAATAAAATTCCATTTCCAATGATTGCGTTCGGATTTGAATCTACTCATTAATTATTAGAAGGTGTTTATAAACCCATATTAATCAGTATAATATCATACTATAATCAGTAATAAAACTGTTTGTTTACGTGGTCCGTTGTGGATCATTTGATGATCCCATTCGGTCTTCCCAAATGGGAATAGTAGAGAGTATAGCAATGGATCACAATGTGGACTTTAAACAGAAAGTAGTTTTGGCCCACCATGTTTATGGTAAACAACTACATGTGTATGGCTTGGGGGCTCACATTCTACTGAATTAATAGTAACTGCAATTTCATTTGCAGATGCGCATATCCATATTAATATTATCAACAAATCTTAGTTCTGGTTCATTACCTTCTTGATGAGATATTGCTTCTGAAGCCTTCTTCGAGCTCAGCCAGCTCGCGAGGGAACAGTTATACAAGGAATCTTTATTCTAGTTATGAATAGGTCTGATTCCTTTAGGAGGAAGTAATCCGTAAACACATATACACTGAGTATGATGGAAGGATAGATGTAGATGTTGTATTTTACTAATAAACGGGTTTTAAACAAATTGCACACTTTCAAGAAGTCAGTTGGAACAACACTAACTGTAGGAAAGCAAGTTAGCTTTTATCATTAAGCGATTGCAGCTTTCCTATCGTTAATGTTTGTTTTTACATTTTACGTAATGCTTATTACTTATGTGTATAATATTGTTGGACTTTACTTTATAATAATAACCAAATACTTTAACATTGCTCACTCAATAAAACACTCTAATATTTGCAACTTTTTTTCAAAACCAAAAAAAGGTATCATATTTGTCAGCCGCATGTGTTGTAGGGATGTGTACAAGTTCCCAAATACACAGCGAGGACAAACGGATAAATGCTGAAACCAAGGTAGACAAAATTTTAACTCTCCGTTACTAGACATAGCCACCTCATCTACTTAGGTAAATTCTTATTATTAAATACTGTATTATCAATTTTTCTTCAGTTTTAAAGTTGTAAAATATACTAAGAATGGTTTATGTAAACTATGACTATAACTAGACACCGTTATCACAGTATTTGTTTGTTAATTAGTTTTTACAATATTTTATGTTTAAATATTTCTAAATTATGTACAATATCCATTTCTATTCCTTTTTGATACTGTAGTCCATGATTTACCAATATGTATTGGCCGCGAGAATAGGTCTCTATATATTCCACTGTCACATGCCTAAAATATTCTTTATACAAGTGGTTTATCTTCTTTTTTCTTTATCCTATATAACATTCTCTACAAATCTTAGATTTTATACTGTAAATGTTGCTTATATAAAAACTGTTTAAATCACTACTTGAATTCGTTAATAACAGGGAAGAAAGCGTTGAGGAGGTGAACAATTGGGAGGATATGAAATCAAAATGTTTGATCAGAATTAAAAAAACTAATGAACATATCACGCTTAGGTAGTTGAATAATTTATTTACTGTCCTTTACTTCAAGTTCTATATTTGCCATTCTGAATTATATTTATGCTCAATATGTTTAAATATGGATTATATTATACATATGCTAAACATGAAACCTCTAGCCTCAATCACTTACTAAGTGATATATATTACGCTTGACTTTAAAAGTCAAGCATTTCCAAAATTTCGTGTATACTTGATTACTTGTTATTTAAAAATAAATTTAATCTAACGCTGAAGGAACGGCGCGAGTCTTATCTCCGATTGGTATATACTGCACAGGTGGGAGTGAATTGTTTTGGCGTGCGGGTCTGTCTCCATGCAGCGCCTTCAGGATTTCCTAGCATTTATACCTCATGCACCAATAATTTCTTCTATGTTGAGGCAAATATTACTTAAGCAGCAAGAGCAGAAACCCTAAACGAGCAGAATAATGCATTGAAGTCGACGGAGACACTTTTTAAAATTTACTGTAATTTGGTTGAATAGGTTTAGAATAATGTTTTCCTGTTAATTTTACTTTGTGCTGTTATAAATAAAAATTCGCTTAACCAAACATATATTCGCTTTCTGTATTCTTAATTTACATAGTTTTGTTCAGAATAAAATTTTGTACAAATATTATAAGTTATAAGTTTGATCGGTTTCTTGGTGAAATAACAAAGTTATTGTATAAAGATGTAAAATGTTTTTTTTAGTGAATGTTTTGTATTTGACACGGGTTTTCTCAAAAAATTACTTAACGTATAGTTCTAAGGCCTGTTTTATTCAATTGATCAGGTCAAAAGCCATAGGAAACAATTGAATTCGCTTCTTAATCTATTTTACCAGTATTTCAGGAGGACCTCGTTTTACATGCTGAGCTGAAACCCGGGCACAATCTTTTCCTAGTCTTCGGTAACGTAGCATTTCCGGCCCCATGTTTATGATACCTTTTTTCATTATTTTTACATAGAGAATGAGGTCCTAAAGTCTCTGCATATGTTCGTGAATTACCCTATATATATATATATATATATATATATATATATATATATATATATATATAAAATTAAAAGATATACAATTTTTAAAAGATTTAGAACGATATAATGGCAGACAATGTCTGAATAATATAGACATTAATAAACACAGCAGGTTATTTACCGTAAATGATTATATTTATGTGGTACAGCTCGATCCAGCTAATGTGGAGCTAAAATAAGCAGGTAGTTGCACACAAATATTACAGGTTGCAACATCTTCAAATTAAATCAAGTTTTTAGGAAATTCCAATGGTATTATAAGTACCAAAACCAACTTGTCACTTTGGTATTAAACTAAAATGTTTTTATATGTTAGGTTTCTCTTATTCAATTAAAAAAAATAAATTGCGTCATTCAAAATACTTTAAACTGATTCAAATAAACCTATAAGTAATTATTGCATATCTAAGTGAATACTGTAGAGCTTACTTGCTACCGCGTCTCGAAACAGTAATAGAGCAACTCAAAGCGATAATTACTTATAGTTTAATCAGCGAATTGAAGAAAACCAGCGAATTGTAATCAGCGATTACAACAAACCCCTTTAAAATAAATCATTATGATTAATAAACTGTTAATGTTTATACGGGGTTTTCAGGAGGAATCTCCCATACTGCACAAGCTTATTCCTCTCACAAAATAATGAAAAAAGTTCAAACATGGGTCAGGAAATACTTCATTGTCGAGTTATACAGGGTCAAAGATTTCACATAAAAATTACTTCCATTATTGAAATTACCTCCCACTGAAATTTTTAAGGTGTTAATTAGATAAGCTTGCAGGTGTGGGTTACATCTGTTTTTTATTTTGAGAAATAAATAAATACATTACTAATTTTATCAGCTGTGCTGATCTAGAAATCAAAACAAGTGACCATTTTGTTTAAGTAGGCAAAACATGTAGATATACCATCTATATAAACACAATAGAAATTAATGCATTAAATTATAAATATAAAACACATAATATTTATTGTTATGGATACCAAAAGTTTAAATTTATTGTAGTAATTACAAAATAATAAAATGTCTCTTTATTATTACTTATTTTGGATTTTGAAATATTTAATCCTGCATTCGATATCTTTACAAAACCCCTCGTACAATTTTACCACTTAGCAGTGATAGTTCTTCAATGATTTGTTCCTAAGATATAGAATTTTACTATTGCTGTTATTTTTCACTTTACATCTACTACACATCACTTATAGGTCAGATTCTATTTATTTAATAAAAATTATTTGATTAAATATTTATATGATAGAACTGGTTTTTATTTTATTATTTCCATTATTGAATGCATATTATTTAATCTATATAGTAACTGATACTATTTCTGAAATTATTTTACATACCTAATCATATTTTACTTTAAATTATTAATCAATTTATTAAAACATAATGTTGATTCAATTCTTACTATTTTGAAACAAAGACTAAATGGTGTAATATGTTGAAACGTAAAAATCAAAGGTGGTGGAAATTGGGATAAACATCAAGTACTTGCCAACTAGTTATTGCCAAAAAACAACAACATTTTTGTTATTGTTACCTAGCGTTATTGTTAGTTATTACCAGATGGCAATAATAGTACTTTGAAATTGAAAAAAAACGTTTTTTGATTTTTAATATTATATTTGCAACAAAAGAACTTGGTTTTTTCTGGAATTGATATCATCCAGTCATATGTATAAGCTTGTTGTCACACAGCAATAAAACTTATATTCTCTTACGTCTTAGTTTTCAGGATGTTAGACTCACTGTAGCCATATGTTATAATCATTTATGTTGGTTTTTTAACACAATTTGTAATAAGGAACTGATTTTAGTTGCATTACACTATACTAGATAGCAGTAGTCAACAGTTTTCCTGGCTATACACTCAGGGGCACATCTCCAGGGCCGCAGCTTAGCCCCAACGGAAGTAATAATTTGATTGCATGCCTTTTCAGTTTCGAGTAGGCAGCAGAAGAAGAGGTGCATGCCATTCCTGCCATAGACTCACTAACAAGGTATTTGCAAGGTAATACCTCTCCTTATTCCTTAGCATAAGGTGATCCAAGCCCCCAGGGTTCCTGCATGATCTGTCGCGGGATTGTTCCTGGCAGGGTTTCTTTCTTGCCAGGTTTTTTCATCCCGCTCTTAGCGCGACACTTACCGTACTGTTTCATTTCACTATCTCCTGATTCTCCATGGAAAGAGCTTATGAGCTTGGTACATGGGCAATCAATCCTGTTTAGGGATACTAACCGCATGCGCATGTGAGACGGAGGTAGCTCGCTAGAGGTTGGCTGCCACGAGGGCTGGGCGGTTTTTGGGGGCTCAGACCCGGGTAAAAAAAAAAAAAACTATACACTGGGGGAATCAGGTCAAATATCTGGGAGTCATACTCGACAGAGGCCTGACTTGGGACGCTCACATTACCAACACGTTAAAAAAAGCAACAATTAGATTACCACAACTATATCCTATGCTTAAAAGAACAAGTCCACTTTCACTACGGGCGGCCACTACTATATACGTATCTATGTTGCGCAGCATACTCACTTACGCATCACCAGTCTGGGGCCATGCAGGTAACACACGCACACGCAAACTACAGTTATTCCAAAACAATGATCACGAAGACACCTAGATGTACAAGATTAACACTGCTTCACACTGACTTGAAAGTGTCTTTCATCAAACAACACCTCCGACACTTAGCAACAAAGTTCTACAAACAGTCCACGCACATACAACATCCACACTCATTTCCTCACTGGGTAGATATGACCCCACCCACGACACACACAGACGGCCGCTATCCTTACTGACCGCCTAGCTCACACAATACTACCAAAATAAAATTTACACACTAATAAATTCTGCTTCACAGTTATGTTCCAGGTGACGCAAGGGCACATCTTCAGGGCCGCAGCTTAGCCCCAAAGGAAATACTAATTTGATTGCATGCCTTTTCAGTTTCGAGTAGGCAGCAGAAGAAGATGTGCATGTTATTCCTGCCATAGACTCACTAACAACGTATTTGCAAGGTAATACCTCTCCTTATTCCTTAGCATATGGTGATCCAGCCCCCAGGGTCCCTGCATGATCTGTCGCGGGATTTTTCCTGGCAGGGTTTCTTTCTTGCCAGGTTTTTTCATCCCGCTCTTAGCGCGACACTTACCGTACTGTTTTATTTCACTATTTCCTGATTATCCATGGAAAGAGCTTATGAGCTTGGTTCATGGCCAACCAATCGCGTTTCCTTAACTCGCGTTAGGGGTACAAACCGCATGCGCATGACCCAGGGTTATAGTACAAGGGTGAACCAATTAGGAAGACGTAAATTGGACTGCTTTGCGTATGACATCAGAGCCGAGCTACTATCACCGAAGCCACTAAGTTAATATCATTTTTATATAAAACGTATCTGTGCTATTTTCAACACTAATACAAGTTTTATTTTAGTTGTAGTTTATTTGTAAGCTAGAAAGGCAGTAATAATAGAATATGAAGAAAGTAAACGTAATACGATAAATAATAGGATTTTATATCTAGGGGTATGCAATCATAAATAAATAAAACAATTTTTGTTATTATAACATAGTATATAGTTTTTCGAGGCAACTCATCAAATAAAAAAATTGAAGTATATTTTACAAAAATATAAAAATTTTAAAAAATTTTTAAAAAAACAATTGTATTATTATATGATAAAAAAGCTTCTGAATAAAAATAAAATACAAATAAAAAATTGTAAAAGCTTACACATACAGCATTACATATTCCAATTAGAAAGTTTATTTCTTGAAAAAGTTGAAAAGTTGTTTTGATTAAAAGTGGTTGAAAATTAATTTTAAGAAATCGGGACAGATTTTTATTAAAAAGTACTACAGCTTCATACTCTAGTTCCCAATAAATAAATAAAATACTTTCTGTTGGATAAACAGAAAAACTGAAATTCATTTAAATATTATTAGAACACTTTAACGTTACAATTTAAAATGTTCAAGAAATGAACTTTCTTTATCTAAATATTTTAGAAATTAACTTATTTATTGGAATAACATAATAAAATCTTGTAAATTTAATCATTCACGAGCTAATTGTGCCTATATTAATGTGTATGTGTTGAAACAGTAATTGAAAGTCGAACAATTAGTTACATATAGAAAAAATTCTATAGATTTTGCAACTAAAGAATTTATCACTTTTACATTAGTTTATGACTATCCGAACTTTAATTTATTTTGTAAAGTTATTTTAACATGTCTCAGTAAGTTTTTAAAAATTTACAAAATAAATTAAAGTTCGGATAGTCATAAACTAATGTAAAAGTGATGCAATAAGTTTCACCGAACATAATGGACTACAAAATTCAAGAAATTAAAGAATATTACGAAAAAGACTGTGTTCAAGATAGTTTAGTAAAATATTTACCTAACCATTTTATTTTATATAATTATAATAACATAAAAATATGATTCAGCATTTACTTGAGAACTTGAAAAATACCAAGTGACTTTAAATAAACTTATAATGTGTGAAAGACACAAATTTAAATTATGAGGCTTTAAAAAAGTGGTTTTCTATTGTACATATAGTAACAGTTTTTATTTTATTTTTATTTTGTACAGTTTTAAAAATTAATTATAATGGATTCTTGTAATGAAATTAATGGTAAATCATGTGTGAAAATCATTATTGTTATGCTGAGATAATAATGAATTGTTCTTGAAAACCTGTTTTTATTAAACTTCATGTTTGTGATGAAATTAATGTTATTGCAAGAACCAATGAAAGATTATGTTATAACAAGTATTATCAGTGTGAAGGGCAAATGTTGAAAATATTAGATTAAAAATATGTGTCTAAATATTATTTTGCTAGTAAATTAGTACTTGCTGATATAGTAAAGTATATGAGGGACTTTGGTTACTTGGTCTAAATCATATTTAAATATTTATGATATGGTTTATGCTGGGTTTTATTACACAGCTGAAAATGATGATGCATTTTGTATCCTGTGTAAAGTTGTAATTCACAGCTGGCAACCAAATGAGTTTCGGAAGGTTGAACATAAGAATTTTTCACCTATCTGTAAATTGTTACAGATTTAATTATACCTTCATTTAATTTTATAAAAAAAGTAATTCAATTTTTTGTAATGTTTTAAATGTAATAATTACACAGGTATGAGGTGCTTTATAAAAGTTTTGTATATTTAATTGTAAAAATTCTTTCAAATATAATACATGAGAAAATATGAGGTCCATATAACAAATATCGTAAAGTTAATTGTATAATATTCATTGTATAGTTAGTTTCTTTTAAAAAAATATGTTTTTAAAAACAGTGAATGTTTATTTAGTTTGAAAAATGTTATTATATTACAATGAATATATAAATGTATTTGTTTTAAAAATACAATAATAAATTCGTGAATTTTGTAGTCCCTTACGTTTGCTGAAACTTAAGTAATCACTTTAACATTATTTTATGACTATCCTAAATTTATATTTTTTAAATTTGTAAAAACTTACTGAGACAGAATGTTTTTGATCGCTATGTGGCGATCTTCATCAGTGTTTTGAGATCGTGAAGATCGCCACATAGCGATCGAAAATGTTCTGTCTCAGTAAGTTTTTTTACAAATTTACAAAATTTAAAGTTCGGGTAGTCATAAACTAATTTCTAACTATTATTTTTAAAATAGTGAATGTTTATTTTGCTCAATCCATAGATGTTAATACTAATGTTAAAATTATTTGTTTTCAAATTTAGATGTCTGCCTCAAAGAGGTAGGAAAGTTAATACCTTTAAAATGAAATATATCATTAATATATCATTATATTTATATCATTAATCATTGTATAAATTACAATTAAAGAACAAAATTGCATAGAATTTGAAGCAAACACTGTAAGTTTAACAATATTATAAACCAGTAGTTTATTTTATAGATCAACTATATGGGATTTAATTACATAATGTGAGTATATTAATTAGGCCTATATATTGAAAAGTTTAACAATTATAAACCCTTGTTTAAAGTCGAAGGGATATTCATGTGAACACAAGTTTTAGACTATAATCAAAATTGCAACAGCACTTAAAAAAAATTTTAAAATTGAAAATAAATTAATTTTCATTTCATTTTTGTAATAGATTATATTTTTCATAAAAATATTTATATTTAAAGACTTTTAAAAGGACTTTTATCAGTCTGAATCCAAAGATCAGGAGTTTTTAAAGACTCATATAATCAGTATATAGACTCATACAATCAGTTTATAGACTCATATAATCAGTTGAGAAATAGGAAAGGGTCATGAAACTAGATAAACACAAAGGCTCTTGGTGAAGGATATATGGGGATCATGTACTCTCTACCACGGGCATAAAGAAGTATTGCACTTCCTTGCAATAAGAAAGAGAAAGAAAAACAGATAGCAATAAGTATGTCTACGGAAAGTACATAATAAAACCATGTTATTGGAAATAGATGACAATTATGGTATTGTGTGGTCGATGTCGTTTACCTGAAGTAGGACTATTCTCGCATGGGGCGAAAAGACGTATCTACCCATTACAAAGAGACTCCATGGAAAACATTTTAGACATGAAATTAAAACTTAAAGTACTATATCTGTTAATTTTAAAAAATTAATGAAAATTTAAACTCGTTCAAAATAGAGATAGGTATAGTAGTGCGGAAAGATGAGTCAGATTTACAGATCAAAGAAAATACAATGGACGATTGCTATTCGCAGTTTCGCTTATTTGCAGTTGGGAAAATTACATGATATCCCGCTAATATATCACATTAAAAAAAAAAAACTATTGTTACTGTGCATGTTATAGGATAATGTGTTCTCGTCTTATTTATTTTGTGCATCACTGTAGTTATTCCTCACAAAGAAATCTAATTATTCTCCAAACAGTAGTATTTATTTATACAGTAGTAATTTATTTTTAACCTTAATTTAATATACTTACTTCATTACTCAAAATTAAGCCAACTGTACCAAAATGATAAAATGTAACTTTTTTGCTAGAATAACCGAAGAGGTAGGTTACTTTTGACAGTATATTAGGTTTAGACCAGATACAGTCAAGTCTAAAACATAGAGTAAATCAAAAGTTGTTACTTAAGTGATGTAGAACAGGTCTAAAAAAACAGAGTAAACCTAAGTTGTTACTTTTGCGCTAAAAGTTTTAACAAAAGGTTGCTTGTAAAACCTCACAAGATTTTCTGTTATGGATGTAAACTAGTTCAATACCTTTGAGTACAAACTACAAACACTTTTTGTATAAAGAATTTTTTTTACATTGCCTCCAAATTACATACAACAGCTGATGAACGAGTTGACAGAGGTCTGATCACACCAGTAGGTAAACACGCTAAACCTGTTGGCTATATTTATGTTATATGTGTTTACATATAATTCTGTTATTAATGATTGTGTTCATTATAAACTATATAATAATAAATGCAAATTCTATAACTAATTAAACTTAATGTTTGAACAAGTAAGCTAAAGATGTCAAGTAATTATCAGTATTCAATAATTACAATCAGCAGTGCATCCAGAATTTCTTTAATGTACATACCAAGGACATCAACTCGTAATATTCCCCCAAATTACTTTAATGCTTTCTACTTTGTTTTACTCTAGGGCGTGAACACAACAACTGTGTATTATTAAGGGATATTCCTAAAGCTTTTTATTATTGACGCATTTAAATATTATTAACACTTAATTTGCTAAATAACTAATGCTCTTAATACTTCAGACACAAATAAAACTAAAAAATGTTTTTGATAACATTATTTATTGGTAAATCTGGAAGTTAAATCTATATATGGCACATGGGAACTATACGTTTTCCAATGAAGGACGACACACATAATTTCTTTTCTTATAGGAATGGCCAAGGGGGGCCTGATCCCCCTTTGGTACGCCACTGATTACAATCACAAAAACTAAATTAATTATTTTTTTAATGTGTCACCATCAATCTTACAAATAATCTATAAATTTCAAGTAATTATTACTAATTACAATGATGCCAAACCTAAATTATTATGTTCTCTACTTAGCAACATTAGCTAACCTAATGTCTGTTCATTGCAAACACTGTTTTCATTTATTAAGTCAGTGCATATGAATAAATGTAAATCATCAAGTTTTCCACTCATCAACATTGTCAAAATTTGTTTTTGCTCACTGAAGAGAAATATGGCTATTATTAAATATGAGTCCAACTTTGATTACTTTTGTTTTTACATGTTATTTAAAACATACAAGGAACTTTATAAAGATATTGTGTCTTTAAAACAAATTACTAATTAATTATTTATTAATATTAAATTATAAAAATTATTTTTTAAACGTAAAACAACATATTTTTATGATTTAAAAAAAATTCATTAAATTTTCCGCTGTTTTATTTAATGTTGATGATCCGATTGTATAATAATCCCAAAAAATGAATTTACTCCGAAAGAATTACTTTAAAGGCATTATCACTTGCACTAGACTACGGAAAACGTCCGAGTATAAGGAAGGGTTAATATACCTCCATATCTTCTTTGTTATGTTAGTACTTAATTTACTCCGAAAGAATTACTTTAAAGGCATTATCACTTTCACTAGACTACGGAAAACGTCCGAGTATAAGCAAGGGTTAATATACCTCCATATCTTCTTTGTTATGTTAGTACTTAATTTACTCCGAAAGAATTACTTTAAAGGCATTATCACTTTCACTAGACTACGGAAAACGTCCGAGTATAAGGAAGGGTTAATATACCTCGACATATCCTCGGTTATGTTAGTACCTAATTTACTCAATTTTTTTTTACCCGGGTCTGAGCCCCCAAAACCCGCCCAGCCATCCTCTAACGAGCTAACTCCGTCTCACATGCTCATGCGGTTAATATCCCTACCGCGAATGAAGGAAACGGGATTGATTGCCCATGTACCAAGCAGATTACTGGTAATCCTTGTCTAAGATTAAATGCAGATGCCGAATACTCTATTTATGCCCTGAGAGCAGTTGAGCAAGACAAAATGTTACCTCTCTGAAACTGAGTCTGAGCCGAGCTTTCTTAGACAAACATCAGCATAAAAGATACATCAGTTTTATTTTTAAAAAATAATTAAATAATTGGCAGGAATAAAAAATCAATAGTCTTTATATTACACTCGCTAGGTTTAAACTTTGTAGAAATAAAACGACTGGTTTGCGAGTCAAGCAGTCATTTTAGAGTTATTTATTGTAATCATACTGAATTCAATGAATCAATTATAAGTAATTACTGCATGAGTGAAAGTTTTAAACTTAATTTAAAGAATTGTTTAGAAACGCATCAGCAAGTAAGTTGAAGGTTTCTACTTAGTTACGTAGTAATTACTTTTAATAAATAACTTCATTGATGCATGTTGCAAAGAGGTTTTTTCAGGTTCTGATTTAGGTAACTTTAGTCTCAAGACCCTCTGTGAAGCTATAACCAGTTGATTTATTTAGCAACAAACCAATACTAATACTAATTCAAGGAAATATTAAGCTGAGTAAGATAGAAGTAGTAGTCTTGTACATTTAGTTATGCTTGGATACTTGGTTTAAGCTTTTTTACAAACCTTATTCATTATACCATTAAAACTGAAAAACGTTTTAAGTGACTTGTCATTTGTCATTTCTGCAAGTTCGTCTTGGTACTACATATTTAAAATAACAGAAAAATCAACTAACACTTATTGCATCATTCACGTCGGATGATCTTTTGCGTTAATTAGCTGATCATAATTTTAGATAATCGACAATAACCAATATTACTAATTTTATATATTTGGAGACAACAGAACTTTTCATAATTATATGTAAATATTTAACTGACACAATTAAATAGAAAAGTAATGAAACAGCATTTCTTCGATTTTGTAATGGCTTATTCCTTGTAGGTATTTATTTAATATATCTAGTTTTTCCAAAGATATCAACAAAATATCTCAGAAATGGCTAATGACTGTTAACAAGTTTTTCATTTAACGTTTATTTTGTAACAAATCACTTAGACTATCAAATGGTTCCATAAGTCTTTTCAAATGTTTCCTATTAGGAGCCACCTTCCTTTCAAGTCAGACACCTTCCTTCCAGTTTCCTTTCCCAGTCAAGGTGAAGTATAAATCTCTCATGGTCTTACTTTTGTTCTTCATGAAATAACTTGCAAAGAGTTTCACATTGAACATTGGTGAGTAATCAGAGGTTGCCTGGAGGATCAAAAGTGACACAGTGCTGACTTGCGCATTTACTCTGGAGGTGAATTTTATCAAAATTAAACCCAGAAATCGAAGGAGGGACAAATTGTAAGCACTATTTTATGAAGTTTTTGTGTCAAGTAAGTTATTATTGGTTGAAAATGTTGATTTTTGTGAAAAAATGCATGTTTTAAAACAGTTTTCAAAAATAACTCAAAAACTATTTGTACTTTGAAAAATTTTACTTCTTTTTCATTTAAAAGCTTGCAGGTGTGGGTTACATCTGTTTTTAGTTTTGACTAATTATACCAGCTGTGCTGATCTAGAAAACAAAAACAAGTTTTGTTTAAGTTACAGTTTCAGTGAATGTTAAGCAATGTAGCAGCAAATTGATGCTTTATAAATTACAACTATTACCATCTCAATAAGCGATAAAAGCAAAATTTCTTCACCGCCGGCATAAATAATATTAATACATTTTATAACAAAATTACTTCATTTAGAGCAGGCAATATGTGTTTTTAGAAACTAAGTTTTGGTTGGAAATCACACAATGCACACAAAGCATTTTTGGATTCTCATACTCAATTATTTTAAGAATTCACTTCTTGCCCTATGTATTAGGAGCAACAACTCCAGCTCAAGATATTATTGAAATATTGAATAATGTTTTTTACTTAGTGGCATACAAGTAGCTTTAAGATTCTTGTCACTTTTCTAGTAACATTTTAACAAGTGCTGATCTTGATGATGATTAATATATTCTATACTCTATAATACGACTTTACCCAGAACTAGCAATGAGTAATGAAATTCGATAACTAACCTTTAGAGTACGATTAGTGGAGTTGGATTAATAACAGTTAATGGAAATTTAAATGTTACGCTTTTTTAATACATTTTTCTTGAAAAATAATCGGCTAGAAAAATAAATATAAAATAAAATATATAATAATTAATTCCATCTTCATGTGAGCTACTAATTTTTAACTCAAAACAATTGTAAATATTTTACACTTGCCTGTAGTAGCACCTCTTTTATAAATGTTGAGGATGACCGTTCCAAGAGATGTGTCCCATTGCTAGCTCAGACCGCAACTCAATTATAAACTCTGAAGGCAAGTATAACATATTTACGAGTGTTTTTATTATTAAATAGAGATTATTGTAAAACAATACAGAAACTGAGATATCAGCTACTAATAATGCAAAAAGAAACTGAGATATCACCTACTAATATGGCAAAGAGAAACTGAGATATCAGCTACTAATATGGCAAAAAGAAACTGAGATATCAGCTACTAATATGGCTAAAAGAAACCGAGATATCAGCTACTAATATGGCAAAAAGAAGCTACTTATACCTGGAGCTTTACCAAGGTCGCTTAGGGTTATATATATATATATATATAATAAATTACGCCTAATGTCAAATGTAGCAAGTGGCTAAAATAACTTATTAATATTATGTGAAGCCATTTTATGTATAAATAGATATCAACTTTTTGACTTCACCAATTTTTGACTGACCATTAGGAAACCTAATTCTTTATATAACCAAATCTATGGTAACTTGGTACTTTCAAGGTATATTTTAATATAACTGTATAATAATGTCGTATAACATTGTACAATATTTTCTGAAGAAAACATGATGATAAATGTGCCTTCATAACTATGATTATGTTTGCATTGTGATATTACTTATGAAAGTTTGAACCTTATTTATGGTTAGTGATATTTAAAATTGCTTAATTTTTGTTTAGAATGTATTTTTGAGTAAAATATTGCAATGTAATAACCCCTTCCATACATAAATTGATCATACTTTGCAATTTTGCCTGTGTATACTAGCTGTTGTGTGTAGACCTTAGAAGAGAGTACTTTGAGTGTTATAATTTATCATATTGTTTAAGGTAGAGTCAGTGGAAGGATACAATTTTGCATGGTTTTTAAACCCTAATAAAAAAGCACCAATTGAAAAAATAAAAAAATTATTTTGAACACAGATTTCATTATATAACCCAAAACCTTTCTAATGTAAATAGAAATAAAGTTTTATTTTATATCAAGTAAAAACATAATACAAATGCAAGCTTGACTCGCACATTGGACGTTTTATTTCTACAAAAATAAAAATTACTTGTAATAAACGTTCATTCAGATACAGTATTTGTAAATTTTCAATTTATTGTTTCCAAAAGTTCATCATTGGATTAAGATTATCATTTTCAATTTATCTGACAACCAAATAAATATAAACTACCTTTATATTATACTTAAAATTCCTTGTAATTAATAATTTCAGTTCCAGCAAGCCATAGGCAAAACATGTAGATATACCATCTATATAAACACAATAGAAATTATTGCATTAAATTATGAATATAAAACACATCATATTTATTGTTATGGATACCAAACTTTCAAATTTATTGTAGTAATTACAAAATAATCATGTGTCTCTTTATTATTACTCATTTTGGATTTTGAAATATTTAATCCTGCATTCGATATCTTTACAAAAACCCTCGTACAATTTTACTACTGGTATCAATATTTATATGATAGAACTCGTTTTTATTTTATTATTTCCATTATTGAATGCATATTATTTAATCTATATAGTAACTGATACTATTTCTGAAATTATTTTACATACCTAATCATATTTTACTTTAAACTATTATTCAATTTACTAAAAACATAATGTTGATTCAATTCTTACTATTTTGCAACAAAGACTAAACGATGTAATATTTTGAAACGTAAAAATCAAAGGTGGTGGATAGTGGCGTGAACATCAAGTACTTGCCAACTAGTTATTGCCAAAAAACAACAACATTTCTGTTATTGTTACCTAGCGTTATTGTTAGTTATTACCAAATAGCAATAATAGTACTTTCAAATTGAAAAAAAATCCTTGTTTTGATCTTTAATTTTATATTTGCAAATACACACACACACACACACACACAAACAAACATACACACACACACACACACACACACACACAACAATAGAACTGTTTTTTCTGGAATTGATATCTTCCACTCATATGTATAAGCTTGTTGTCACACAGCAATAAAACATATTTTCTCTTACCTCGTAGTTTTCAGAATGTTAGACTCACTGTAACCATATATTATAATCAGCAAATATTTCAGAAAAACTGAAATTCATTTTAATATTATTAGAACACTTTAACATTACAATTTAAAATGTTCAAGAAATGAACTTTCTTAATCTAAATACTTTGAAAATCAACTTATCTATTGGAATAGCATTATAAAATCTTTTAAATTTAATCATTCATGTTTTAATTGTGCCTATGTTAATGTATATGTGTTGAAGCAGTAATTGAAAGTCGAACAATTAGTTACAGATAGAATAAATTCTATAGATTTTGCAACTAAAGAATTTATCACTTTTACATTAGTTTATGACTATCTGAACTTTAATATATTTTGAAAAGTTATTTTTACATGTCTCAGTAAGTTTTTACAAAATTAAAAAATTTAACGTTCGGATAGTCAAACTAATGTAAAAGTTATTAATTAAGTTTCATCAAATGTAATGGACTACAAAATTCAAGAGGTTAAAACAAACTTATATAATTTTCTCTGAAAGCAAGATTTCTTTCAAAAAAAAACCATAATCACCTAAATCAATTTGCTCTACAGCCCTTTCCCCTATAGATAATATGCAACTACAGTAATACATCGACTTACACTACCCCGTCTTACGCGATTCCCAAATCATGCTATTACGCGGTTTTAAATCATGCTTTAAATTATAATTGTATCTAGTCTTTGGTCCCTATTAAACATGATTCCTATGTGATTGTATGTAAAATTATACCCCAACTTACACGAATTCGGCTTACACAGTTATCGCTTGGTCTCCTGAAGAATGTGACCCTTCTTCGCCCGAACTTGTGTGTTTTCTTTTCAAATTTTCTTAGTATTGCAATAGTTGTTTTATTACATCTGATTTTTTTGAAGTTTTAAACAAATGATCTAATTTATCGTTTTCATCCTCAATATCAGAATATTTTCCGAAACTAATTTAAAATATTATTATGACGAATTGGATGAAGGTGTGTTTTTCATTATTTGCTTAATTGGAGGTTCTTAATTGGAGAAACTTTACAATATTTTCCTTTCTTTGGTTCAGAAGTTAATTTATTATTTTTTTCACTTTTTTCTTAATGACAGGCATAGATTTTAATTTTAAACCAGACCTAATGATAGCTAATAGCTTCTGAACAACATGGATATAATAACATTTGTCCCTAATCATTTTGTGATTAAGGTGTTCTTTTAAAATTCACACATCAGCGTCTGATGTCACAGTATGTAGTACAACAACAGTGAAAGGTTATAGGTAAGTTAGCTTAACATCAATTTGTGTCACAGATAAGTTTGATTAATTTGTGAAGTAATGAGGTGGTAGTAACTTATCCCTACTATTAGGGTTACTGGAGTAAGTATCATTTTCTATGCCTTACTCTTGTATTTTAATGATGTGAGGCTAAACGTTATCAAATCGAGATTTTCCAAAAATCTTTTCTGCACTCGGATGTATATTTTTGAATACTGGAGGTTTGGATTTTATTTCCTGCCCTTAGTAACAGTACACAGTAAGCCTAAACACATTTTAAAGCTAAACATTAATATTTTTAAAACGTGATCTGAACTTTAAAATAAGAGTTTTTATGGATGTATCTTAGATATTTGTAATTTTTCTAAAATGAGTATTATTTCTGGTCCAGAATTTAAAAACAAATAAAATAACCATCATAAATTTTAGTAATGTGAAAATTGTATACATATTCTCTCATGAGCAGTATTAAGTAAGAACAGTTATTTTGTGATAGTATACAAGAAAGAAACATCGATTGGTTGACAAAAATCTGCACTACCTGAAAAATATTAAAATATATAACATACAATTAAATATCTGTGACAAAATTACAATTACAAAACAAATTTGCATAGAATTTGAAGAAAACACTTTAAGTTGAACAATATTATAAACCAGTAGTTTATTTTACAGATCAACAATATCAGATTTAATTACATATTATGATTATATAACAAGGCCTACATGTTGCAAAAGTTAACAAATATAAAACCTTGTTTAAATCAGAAAGGATAAATATGTGCAAGTGGGTTTTAGATTATAATCAAAACTGCAACAGCACTTTAAAAAATTTTAAAATTGAAAATAAATTAATTTTCATTTTATTTTTGTAATAGTTTATATTTTTCATCAAAATATTGATATTTAAATTAATTACTTAAACAATGGTTTATGACTATCCGAACTTTAAATTTTGTAAATTGGTTAAAACTTACTGAGACAGAACGTTTTCGATCGCTATGTGGTAATCTTCATCAGTGTTTTCTACTTGGAGATATCGGGTCAAGTGGTGACGGTTGTAAAAGGTTGGTCTTCAATAGTATCAAAGAGTATATGTGATTTGTATTGTGTTTGTTCGTGTTTTGTGTGTGTTGTGTTTGTACTTTGTGTTTTAGTGTGTCTGTAAATTTCACATTGTTCTAGTATGTTGAGATGTGGTCCTTTTTTGTTGATGTGTAAGATTTCTAGGTTATGGTATATGTCTGTGTATTTGTGTCCTGTTTCTTTTATGTGATTGTAAAATGTTGAGTTGATGTTCTGTTTGTGTTCGTCGACTCTTTGTTTAAAGCTGCGACCTGTTTGCCCAATGTAGAATTTGTTACATACGTCGCAGTTCAGTTTGTATACGATTGGTGCTTGTAGTTTATCTTTGTTGTTGTATTTTGTATTGTAATTTGTTATTAGTTTTTTATGCTAGTTTGTATCCTATTTTTTGAAATTTGCGGGCTATTTTGTTGTTATTTTGTTTATGTATGGTAATGTAATGTATTTGTTTTCCCTGTCTGTAGTGTTATTTTAGTGTTTTTTTTTTGTATTTTGTACCATAGCTTGTCTATTATTGTGGTGTTGTATCCATTTGTGTATGCTAAATATTTAATTGTGTTTAGTTCTTTGATTATGTTTCTGTGGTCATTGGGACTTCTTAAAGTCTACGGGGCATGGATTGAAAGCAGCGTGTTTGTGTTGTATAGGGTGGTTTGAGGTCTTGTGGATAAGTGTGTCTGTCATTATGGGTTTCCTGTAATTCTGAAGCTGTGTTTTTGTGTGTGACTTTTTGTTATGGTTAGGTCGAGGAAGTTTAGGGATCGGTTGTTTCAATTTCTGAAGTGAAGTGGAGTTTTTGGTGAATTTTATTAGTGTAGGTGAGGAGTTTTTCACATTGACAAGAGTTGCCTCTGTATAGTGTTATGATATCATCGACGTATCTGTGCCAGTAAATGATTTTCTGTGCCTGTGTATTGTTTGTGAGTATTTTGGTGTTTTCTATGTGTTGAAGAAAAACTTTGCTTAGTACACTACTGATGGGAACTTTCCATGGGTAGGCCATCTGGTTGTGAATAGAAGTTTGAGTTGTGGGTGAAAAAGTTTTGTTTGGTGATGGTTTGGAGGATGTTTATGATTTCGGTAACTTGGGTTTTAGGTATATTTTCAGTGTTAATTGTGTTTCTAGGATGTTGAGCGTTTCGGGTATGGGTATGTTGGTGTTCATATTTGTAAGATTAGGAGTTTTTATAAACTCATATTATCAGTCGAGAAATAGGAAAGGGTCATAACTATAGATAAGCACAAGGGCTCTTGATGAAGGATATATGGGGATAATGTTTGGAACGAACTGTGGTTTAGGTAGATGTACGCTCTACCACGGGCATAAAGAAGTATTGCCCTTCCTTGCAATAAGAAAGAGAAAGAAGAACAGACAGCAATAAGTATGTCTAAGGAAAGTACATAATAAAACCCTGTTATTGGAAATAGATGACAATTATGGTATTGTGTGGTCGATGTCGTTTACGTGAAGTAGGACTATTCTCGCATGGGGCGAAAAGACGTATCTACCCATTACAAAGAGACTCCATGGAAAACATTTTAGACATGAAATTAAAACTTAAAGTACTATATCTGTTAATTTTAAAAAATTAATTAGTTCAAATTTAAACTAGTTCAAAATAGAGATAGGTATAGTAGTGCGGAAAGATGATTCAGATTTACAGATCAAAGAAAATACAATGGACGATTGCTATTCGCAGTTTCGCTTATTTGCAGTTGGGAAAATTACATGATATCCCGCTAATATGTCACATAAAAAAAAAAAAAACTATTGTTACTGTGCATGTTGTAGGATACATTGCCTCCAAATTACATACAACAGCTGATGAACGAGTTGACAGAGGTCTGATCACACCAGTAGGTAAACACGCTAAACCTGTTGGCAATATTTATGTTATATGTGTCTACATGTAATTCTGTTATTAATGATTGTGCTCATTATTATCTAAATCATAATAACTACAAATTCTATAATTAGGCTTAATCTTTGGACAAGTAAGCAAAAGATGTCAAGTAATTATCAATATTCAATAATTAAAATCAGCAGTGCATCCAGAATTTCTTTGATGTACAGACCGAGGACATCAACTCGTAATATTCACCCATATTTACTTTAATGCTTTTAACTTTGTTTTACTTTAGGGCGTAAACTCAACGACTGTGTATTGTTAAAGGATATTCCTAAAACTTTTTATTATTGATGCATTTAAATATTATTAACATTTTAATTCGCTAAATAACTAATGCTCTTAATACTTCAGACACAAACAAAACTGAAAAATGTATTTAACAACACTTATTTATTGGTAAACCTTGGAAGTAAAATCTATGTATGGCATATGGGCACTATACGTTTTCCAATGAAAGTATCGACGACACACATATTTTTTTTCTTATAAGGATGGCCAAGGGTGCCAGATCCTTCCTTTGGTGTGCCACTGATTACAATCACAAATATACTAAATTAACAATTTTTCGAAATCTTGTTGCTGTTCATGACGAGCTGGATGTCAATTACTTATTACACTTTAGCTATTACTTGCGACCAGAATTTTTGCCTGACAAAACGTTTGGTCTCAAGTAATAGCAAAAGTGTAAAAGTAATAATTTTTGTATGTGTCACCATCAATCTTACAAATAATCTATAAATTTCAAGTAATTATTACTAATTACAATGATGACTAACCTAAATTATTATAGTTTCTTGATGTAATAATCATCTTGAATTCACTGGTTAAACTAATTTTAAACTACTTAACTTTAAAAACACCAAAAGCCGCCAGTAGAGGGTTTGCTTCTTAAAATGAACGATCGTTTTGAAACGCGTCAGGAAGTAAGCAATTACGTATTCACTCAGTTAAGTAGTTTAAAATTAATAAATTATTATGTTTTCTATTAATCACTTAAACAATAGTTTAATAGTAAACAATAGTTTGTGTAATTATCTCAAAAAATGAATTTACTCCGAAGGAATTACTTTAAAGGAATTATCACTTGCACTAGACTACGGAAAACGTCCGAGTATAAGGAAGGGTTAATATACCTCCATATCTTCTTTGTTATGTTAGTACTTAATTTACACTAGATCTTCTCCGGTGCAATAACGCCATCAACGCATATGCGCGTGACGTCACAGATGGAGGGTTAACTGCAGCAGAGGGGGAAGTAGTATACTTCGTAGGTATACTTGAATAAAGGTAGATATTAATATTGAATAAAATTATTACCAAATCTATCCTGACTGGATACTTCGTACGTATATTTTAATAAAAATAGATATTAATGTTGAATAAAATTATTACCAAATCTATCCTGACTGGATACTTCGTACGTAAATTTTAATGTAGGTATAAAAGGAAGAAAACTCACTATGTAAAAATTAAATTTAACTTTGCCATTTTTATTCAAAAGACATTTATAATTTTTTTATAATACCTAACCTAACCTATCACAACAAATACGATTCATTAAAACTAGAATGTTTCAAGAAAAAAATTAAAATGGAAGTTCAGGATTTGAACCCGGACTTCCGATTCGTATGCCTGTACCTTAACCTAACCTAACCTATCACAACAAATACGATTCATTAAAACTAGAATGTTTCAAGAAAAAAAAATTAAAATGGAAGTTCAGGATTTGACCTCGGAACTTCCGATTCGTATGCCTGTACCTTAATCACTAGGCCACGAGTTTCTACCGCCATTGATGATAGGAACTCAGTTGAATGTTGCGCATAGCGTTTCTGCACCCAAGAAAGTCTACTCTTAATTTACTCAAATTATTTATTTATTTTTTTTTTTTTTTTAACCCGGGTCTGAGCCCCCAAAACCCGCCCAGCCCTCGTGGCAGCCAACCTCTAGCGAGCTACCTCCGTCTCACATGCGCATGCGGTTAGTATCCCTACCGCGAATGAAGGAAACGGGATTGATTGCCCATGTACCAAGCTCATAAGCTCTTTCCATGGAGAATCAGGAGATAGTGAAATGAAACAGTACGGTAAGTGTCGCGCTAAGAGCGGGATGAAAAAACCTGACAAGAAAGAAACCCTGCCAGGAAAAATCCCGCGACAGATCATGCAGGAACCCTGGGGGCTTGGATCACCTTATGCTAAGGAATAAGGAGAGGTATTACCTTGCAAATACCTTGTTAGTGAGTCTATGGCAGGAATGGCATGCACCTCTTCTTCTGCTGCCTACTCGAAACTGAAAAGGCATGCAATCAAATTATTACTTCCGTTGGGGCTAAGCTGCGGCCCTGGAGATGTGCCCCTGTGTCACCTGGAACATAACTGTGAAGCAGAATTTATTAGTATGTATATTTTATTTTGGTGGTATGGTGTGAGCTATTTTCTTTTATGTAGTTAGTCATTGAATCGATGTATTTGGTATTTTCTATTATTACTGGTGTATTTGTTTTATCTGATTTTAATATTAAGTAGTCGTTGTTTTATAGTTTTTCTCTGAGTTTTATAATTTCTTTTTTATTTATTTTATTACCAGTAAGAGTTTATAATTGAGTTACGGTCTGAGTTGGCAATGGGACACATCTCTTGGAACGGCCATCCTCAACATTTATAAAAGAGGTGCTACTACAGGCAAGTGTAAAATATTTACAATTGTTTTGAGTTAAAAATTAGTAGCTCACATGAAGGTGGAATTAATTATTATATATTTTATTTCATATTTATTTTTCTAACCGATTATTTTTCAAGAAAAATGTATTAAAAAAGCGTAACATTTAAATTTCCATTAACTGTTACGTTCCCCTAACTTACCGCGAATACAGTAACCAACTGTATATTGGAAAAGGGAGGGTTACGTTCCCCTAACTTACCGCGAATACTGTAACCAACTCTGTATTGGAAAAGGGAGGGTTACGTTCCCCTAACTTACTGCGAATATAGTAACCAACTGTATATTGGAAAAGGGAGGGTTACGTTCCCCTAACTTACCGCGAATACAGTAACCAACTGTATATTGGTAAAATGAGAGTTACGTTCCCCTAACTTACCGCGAATACTGTAACCAACTGTATATTGGAAAAAGGGAGGGTTACGTTTCCCTAACTTACCGCGAATACTGTAACCAACTGTATATTGGAAGAAGGGAGGGTTACGTTCCCCTAACTTGCCGCGTATACTGTAAACAACTGTATATTGGAAAAGGGAGGGTTACGATCCCCTAACTTACCGCGAATACTGTAACCAACTGTATATTGGAAAAGGGAGGGTTTTGATCCACGTCAAAAAGTTAACATAATTACAGCTATAATGTACACGTTTAATACAGTAGGGTTTGTTTACGTACTACACATTTACATACATATTTTGTTTGATTATTTACGTGTCCCTTTCATCCGAAAACACCAAAATTCTATTGAATATATAGGGTCTCACTCACAGACACAGGTATTCTTTATTGTTACACACAATCCATTAATTTTTTAAACACCTAATTTTAGAGAAATAATCTTTTAAAAAATGTTAACTTGATTTCTAAAAAACTTGAGATTTTACTTCGTGTGCGAGTTTTTTCTAGTTCTTTACACACTTCTTGATATGATATGGCGATAATGCTTGTTCCATCCAGCGAATAAATTTTAATACCCATTCTAAAAAGGGATCAATTTCAATAACGGCTGCAGCAAACTGTTTCCTAAAACATGCAATTCAACGACAGATTTTAATATCAACTTCGGCGATACATTTTTACGATTTCTTCGTCTTTGTTAAACCACGAGCTGATTTCTCCTACTTAGCTAAGAAAGTTTGTGAAGGCATTCTTTTCCAAAACAGTCCAGTCTCCTCTGGGTTAAAAACTTGATCCACTGTGTAGCCTTTCTCCGAAATAAGATTTGTATATTGCCTTGGAAATAAATTGGTGACTTCGTGGTCCACTGATGCTGATTCACCGGCAATTTTCACGTTGTGAAGAGGAAACCATCTCTAGAACTTTTCAGAACACTCTTTACTTGCTGGAACTGATTAACTGTCAACGTTCATACTAACGCCTATCTATTTCACGAATAAAAATTGAACTCAGAGGCATCCTATTTTTGTGATTGATCTTCTATCCTCACACTCACAGCTTTTTTCCATTTGTTTGACGTTTATATTTCGCGACACACAGAGGTAACTTTCACAGATTGACACATCAATTCTTTGACACTCCTTATTCTTAATTTTTTTAATAACCTCAACGTACGTTAGTATATATATATATATATATATATATATATATATATATATATATATATATATATAAATTTAACTTTGCAACACATTCTTCTTGTATTCACTTATCACTATCACTGTATGTATTTAAACAAAAATCTTACTTGGTATTTATGCGAATTAACTTTAAAAGATTGATAGTATTTCCATTATCGAGAATCACTGACCGGGGGTTGTAGTAGACTGCATTCTAGTCTAGTAGACAGGGGCAGTCTACTGGAACACCCTGTCAGTGGTGCTCGATAATGGAGATACTATCAATCTTTGAAAGTTAACTCGCATAAATATAGTGAAAGTGATATATATATATATATATATATATATATATATATATATATATATATATATATATCATGACGCTCTTTTTGTGCTACGCTTTGCGGCGCCAAATATAACTTCCTTTAGGTGGCTTTCTTTCAATATAACAAGATTATTTATTCAAACAATATTTTAATTAATAGAACTCGGTTTTTTGCGCCACGTATCTCTGATAAGAGTGAAAAGATTATTTAGAATATTGATTTCTAGGTTACACTGAAATAACACAATTTACAGGTTAAAATAATTTAATTCAGTTTTAGCACAATTAGAATATTATTTATATTAGAATTACTGAATTTCGTTGAAATTTGGCTTGCTCAAATATTAATCTACAAGAGACTTTTAACTTTCTTTCTTTTTTATACTTATATATACTATATATATTTTATACTAATTTACATAAATTTGTTTTGATCTCCTGGTCGCTGTATAAGGTTCGAGTTGCAATTAGAGAAATTAAAGTTTAATAATATTTATAGTTCTGATTTATGAATATTTCTTTTATGGAATAATAACTATAATTAATGGGATTGGCAGATTAACAGAAAAGTTCAATGTTCAAAGATTACTGAGAAAAGTTATTATTACTATTTGAGGTTCAGCTGTTCGTGGCTCGTGGTCCTGAAGTTCCTTTCGTGCACTATTATCACAATCACTGTTTTCGAAGATTTACTTGCATAATTGCTTACGACGATTTACTTAGTATAATTGCTTGCGACGATTCAATAGATGTTCACTGTCTTCAACTAATTATTTAAAATAATGGCACTAACTGGAGGTAACTTGACCGACGTCCACTCCCAACGAACGTTCCTGGATGACCTCCCGTTTCGATGTTTTTCCCAACTAACTTTCTGGACCTCTTATCGCTTCTTCCCTAGTTTAAACCAATCGCATTTCATAATTTTAACTTTTTTAACGTATTTTTGAAATTTAAAGTCTTTTTGCAACTGGCTTTCACTTAACGGTACCAGGTTTTATTCTTTAGTTTTTTGAGCGACCATGAGTCTTAATACTAACAAACTTTTTTGATAATTTATGGTACTATAAAGTAATAATAAAGTCAGCTTGGCCTTGTACATTGTAGTTTTAATTTTACACACTTAATTTATAGTTCTCTTTAGAGTCCCTGTTAACATATCGTTATAATATATATATATATATATATATATATATATATATATATATATATATATAAAGAACAAAAGTCTAAATACAAATACAAGAATTATAATTCTTGTATTTGTATTTAGACTTTTGTTCTTTATTAATACACAAGAAAACGTACTGCGATATTTATATATATATATATATATATATATATATATATATATATATATACAATAAATGTTATTTGTGGTTTAGAGGTTTTATTTATTTAAAAATAAACATTACGCCACAGTTGCTTCATACAGTTATCAATTATAATTCTTGTATTTGCATTTTTACTTAGTTTTTTATTAATTCACAAGAATACATTATGCGATATATAAGTTATATATATATAAGTATATATATATATATATATATATATATATATATATATATATATATATATATAACTTATATATCGCAATATGTATTCTTGTGAATTATTAAAAAACTAAGTAAAAATACAAATTCAAAAATTATAATTGAATTTACAATTCAAACAGTAATTTATACTGTATATATATATATATATATATATATATATATATATATATATATATATATATATATGTATATCCCCTTAATATCTAGTTGATGAAACACACATTTTTTAAGATCCCGGAATATAATTAATTTATATTTATACTATCACAAATATATTGATGCAATACGTATTATAAAGTACAAAACGTCGGCAATATGACTCGCTTGGTTCTTTCCGCATTTTATATTTAATTTATTTTTTGTATAATAAAGTTATAAATTTAACAAATTCTTTTTTGTTCAATGTAAATTGATTCAAAATAAACTAAAAACTAATGGTGGTATTTGTTTATTTTGAAGCTAATAAGCTTTTTCCATCTCTAATTCTTAGACCTCCCAGGACTACTTACTTGTTTAGCAAATGTATTTTCAATCAGCAATATTGAGATACATCAGTTTGTAGTAACACATTTTAAAAAGGTCTTTATATCGGTCATTATATATATAATAATTTGTCTCCCAAGTAATTTAAGAGATAAAAAATATGTATATAATTATAATTATAATATATATATAATATATATATATATAATATATATATATATTATAAAAATAAATAATAATTTGCCTGCTAAATAAATTAAGAGATAAAAAAAAGTAAAAGGTTGTGAGTGAGTCTCTTCAAATGCTTATTCTGCGCTAATTTAAACTTCGCTTTCAAGGTTGGTTGGACTCAATATGTACTGTAGATGTTGACATGTATATAATATATATAAATAAATATATATTATAAATATACATAATAATTTGTGTCCTAAATAATTTAAGAGATAAAAAAAAGTAAAAGGTTGATAATTTAAGAGATAAAAAAAAGTAAAAGTTTGGGTAAAAAAAAAGTAAACGGTTGATAATTTAAGAGATAAAAAAAAAGTAAAAGGTCGGATTAAAAAAAAAAGTAAAAAGTTGGGTGTGAGTCTCTCCAAGTGCTTATTCTGCGCTAATCTACACTGCCCACTCCGTCGCGGTTATGCTTTTGGGAGTGAACACAGTATAAATCAGCACAGACACGAGGAAATCCCCAAACCCGGCCTCCAAAGTAGCTTGGATTACAGGAATACGCCACGATTCCCAGCCAATATCATATGATAAAAATAGCTTACTTATGTGTCACTTCTATCCATCTCTATAGTAGTTCGATATTTCACTGCTAGATGTCGCACTAATCCTAGAGCAGTCTTTTGAGTAAATTAAGAATAGACTTTCTTGGGTGCAGAAACGCTATGCGCAACCTTCAACTGAGTTCCTATCATCAATGGCGGTAGAAACTCGTGGCCTAGTGATTAAGGTACAGGCATACGAATCGGAAGTTCCGAGGTCAAATCCTGAACTTCCATTTTAATTTTTTTTTCTTGAAACATTCTAGTTTTAATGAATCGTATTTGTTGTGATAGGTTAGGTTAGGTTAAGGTACAGGCATACGAATCGGAAGTTCCGGGTTCAAATCCTGAACTTCCATTTTAATTTTTTTCTTGAAACATTCTAGTTTTAATGAATCGTATTTGTTGTGATAGGTTAGGTTAGGTATTATAAAAAAATTATAAATGTCTTTTGAATAAAAATGGCAAAGTTAAATTTAATTTTTACATAGTGAGTTTTCTTCCTTTTATACCTACATTAAAATTTACGTACGAAGTATCCAGTCAGGATAGATTTGGTAATAATTTTATTCAACATTAATATCTATTTTTATTAAAATATAGGTACGACGTATCCAGTCAGGATAGATTTGGTAATAATTTTATTCAACATTAATATCTACCTTTATTCAAGTATACCTACGAAGTATACTACTTCCCCCTCTGCTGCAGTTAACCCTCCATCTGTGACGTCACGCGCATATGCGTTGATGGCGTTATTGCACCGGAGAAGATCTAGTGTAAATTAAGTATTAACATAACAAAGAAGATATGGAGGTATATTAACCCTTCCTTATACTCAGACGTTTTCCGTAGTCTAGTGCAGGTGATAATGCCTTTAAAGTAATTCTTTCGGAGTAAATTAATTTTTTGGGATTATTATACAATCGGATCATCAACCTTAATTAAAACAGGGGAAAATTTAATGAACTATTTTTTTTATAAATCATAAAAATATGCTGATTATAAATATAGGAGTTTTAATGTTCAAAAAATCATTTTCATTAATTTAATATTAATTAATTAATATTAATAAATAATTATGTTAATTAGTAATTTGTTTTAAAGACACAATATCTATATAAAGTTCCATGGATGTTTTAATAACATGTTAAAACAAAAGTAATCAAAGTTAGACCCATCTTTAATAATAGCCATATTTCTCTTCAGTGAGCAAAAACAAATTTTGACAATGTTGATGAAAGGAAAACTTAATGATTTACATTTATTCATATGCACTGACTTAATAAATGAAAGCAGTGTTTGCAATGAATAAAGACAGTAGGTTAGCTAATGTTGATAAGGAGTTAACAAATTTACTAAATAAAAAGTTCGGATAGTCATAAACTATTGTTTAAGTGATTAATAGAAAACATAATAATTTATTAATTTTAAACTACTTAACTGAGTGAATACGTAATTGCTTACTTCCTGACGCGTTTCAAAACGATCGTTCCTGTTAAGAAGCAAACCCTCTACTGGCGGCTTTTGGTGTTTTTAAAGTTAAGTAGTTTAAAATTAGTTTAACCAGTGAATTCAAGATGATTATTACATCAAGAAACTGTAATAATTTAGGTTAGTCATCATTGTAATTAGTAATAATTACTTGAAATTTATAGATTATTTGTAAGATTGATGGTGACACATACAAAAATTATTACTTTTACACTTTTGCTATTACTTGAGACCAAACGTTTTGTCAGGCAAAAATTCTGGTCGCAAGTAATAGCAAAAGTGTAATAAGTAATTAACATCCAGCTCGTCATGAACAGCAACAAGATTTCGAAAAATTGTTAATTTAGTATTTTTGTGATTGTAATCAGTGGCACACCAAAGGAAGGATCTGGCACCCTTGGCCATCCTTATAAGAAAAAAAAATATGTGTGTCCTCGATTATTGTTTTCTTGTAGCACCTGCTCTACACTTGGTTAGGACAGGGAGGGTACACACACATTTATGTAGGTGCTATGCTAAAAGACGTCCCTTTACCAAATCATCTGAGTTATTAACTTCTTTTTAGAGGCCAGTTTAATTGAAAATTATTTTAACAATTATAAATGGATATTTGTACTCATAGATACAAGTGCAGTAGGCTTATTCTTTCAGGTATTTATTTCCCGTTCCCACGTAATCGATTTTAGCAAAAACATTTAAACCGGATGTGATGCAGAAAAACATGAGGAATACGAAAAAAATTATAAAAACTTTCGCACTAACTCCAAAAATTAAAAATTCTGGAAAATAACAAGTCCTCCTCCCTCCAAAATACACCTGAAACGTTACAAATTTAAACATTTTGGCTTTACTTGTTTGACGTGGTAATTCGCAAAATCCCTCGAATTGTAATTAAACTTGCTAGTAACTCCCAAAACATTTCAAATTTTGAAACAAATCCACTTTAACACTACAATTCTAGACTGCTTTACGTAGTAAGTTCTATCTATTTAAGGCCAAAGTTACAAATAAAAGGTGTTTAAATGTTCATCAACGCAATATTTTCTGTTTTGTGCATGAAATAGGGTTTCTAGGTGTTTGTTTCGATCTGTTGAGCAATTATCGCAAAAAATAAGATATGTGTGCGAATTTTATGATATGCGTCACTGTCTATAATTTGTGTGACGGGTGCAGTGGTTCAAATAGTGCTTTCTTAAAGTTGATTTTAATAAATTTAATTTGTAATTTTTTTGGAGTCAACAGTAGGTTTCATTACATTTCGAGGCATTTTACGAGCTATTACGTCAAAAAAAAAATTAATAAATAAAACTAAAATAGTAAATTAATAACTTTTTACGCGTGACGTGGAAGGGGTGAGTTTCTATTTTCTATTTTTTTTAAATTATGTAGCGTGAGCGGAAGTTTTATACAGATTTGTTTGTATTCCTTATGACTTTCTGCATCGCCCGGTATTAATGTTTTTGCTAAAATCGTTTACGTGGGAACGGGAAATAAACACGTTCTTTCCAAAAACTACATTGGCTACTATCATCATCGTATTTAACATAGACCTTAGGCGCACATCACAACAATGTATTTTTTTACATACGAAAATAATTTTTACTTATCTGATCGTGTCACGTATCCTATTTTTTTTAATTTAAAAAATACGTTACTATTATTTTTAATCGTTGTTAAAAGCTTAGCAGAAGTTAGCTGAGTATAACGGACATGACAAATTATCTACAGTAGAACCTCTCTAGTTCGTCAAGTTCGGGACCGAGGGGTGACGAATTCGAGAAAAATAAGAATTACGGAGGTCGTGAAATTAGCATGTAATTGTGGGTAAACGTAGCACATAAATACGTAAATAGGAATGTAATGTAATAAATGTTGTAGTTACATGATTTATGTTGGCCGAAAAACCCATCAACACTATTACACAACACTATAAAAACATTAGTAGCCTGCAGTATAGTTTATAATACAAATAGGGTACGTTACTGTATTTTAATAAGAAATAAAAACATATTACAGTACCTTGTAAGAGTAGCAGGAAGAGAAACAATAGCAAGAAAAATACGGTATATTACATCTATTTAAGTTTTAGTATTTAAAAAAATCCGTCATAAAGTAAAAGTAAGAGCAAGATCCATAAATCAGTTTAAAAGTGGTATATCTGTTCTACAAACACAAGGAATGGACGTTTCTCGACGATTTGATAAATCTATATCTTCTAATCACAATATCCGTCACGATATATTAACACTAATCCATTTCACCAAATTGTTATTAAATTTTAAAAATATTAAATAAGTGCCACAATGCACACAGAAATTCTTTCTTGGGAAGGAACTGAAGTACCGGGGGACTAATTTATGCTACCAAGTCAACATTTTGAAAATTACACGACATTTTATGTAATTGTAAAGCCTAGAGTGAGACATGAGTTGAAAAAATGAAATAAATAAATTTGTTACTAATTATAACATTACAAACTTAAAGAGTACTCGATGAATTTTAAATTTAAGTAAACGTATTTATCTATATGGGTGATATTTATTTACAAAATTAGATTAAAGACTTGCATGTATAGTGCGAACCATTTTACCGTGCACTTGGCCTTGAGAGATTGCGATGGGCGAGACGGGAGATGGAGGGGTGCTTTGAGTCTGTTTAAATACTTTCCTGCAACCATGATAAGGATTGTTAAAACACTGACGTATCGATAATAGATAAAAATTCGATGAGTAATTAGCTTCGGTATGAAATAGCAAATAATCTAAAACGAGTTGGAAATTATTATAAAATTTCTTATAAAATTTGTCAATTTTTAGTGGCCGATAAAAGATTATGCCAATCCTGTTGGAGGTAGGGGTTTGTCCCAAAAAAACCCTCTCTATATCCATGAATACGTGTAACACATACACTGATAAAAAAACAAACATTTTAGGTAAACAATTTTTTTTTCTTTAATTACGAATCTAATATTTTTCGCTGCATAATTTTACACTTTTAACTCAAAAAATTTCCTAAAAGTTAAGCTTAGGTGCACTGCTTTTTGTATAAGGACTGCATTTTCATAATTCAGATGTCCCATTCTCAACTCGGCCTGCATTAAATCTACTTTTAGGAAAGTGTATATTTTAAAACACAAACACATACATACAGGTATAAGCGAAGGAATTGGGTTAAATATTACCCCAAAGCTTAATCATTAAGCACTGGATTACCGATAACCATATGCCTTAATACAACATAAGTACATATAAACGTGAATGCTGCAATGTTATGAAAAATTATATTAATGTACAATGGAAACAAATAAAGTATCTCAATGTCGCAGATGAAATTCTTGGTGGAACCTAGAAACAGATTGTTTCCTATGCATATTGACGCAATAGTTGAGCAACCTAATCAGTTTGTTCTATAATAGCCAAACCGGTGACGATAAATGCAAATTAGTTTAAGAAACGTCACCTTAACTTGATTCCTTAACGTTTTAAAAACCTTATATTTCTGTGATATTAAACATGAATTATTCTATTGAGGGTTGGAAATCCATTTACCCACCGAATATCTGACTCCTCTCTGGAATCGACCTAAACTAGTCTCTCATTTTTGTTATCACGCCGAGATACGTTTGCCGGAACCATTTACGTCAGCGCTGAGGTGTCTTTAGTTCAAGAGGTCCGCCTGAAATTTGCAAGCAAGTCTGTGTTCTATTTCAGTACAAGTTTTTCATAAGAGAAATCCGTCAAAGTACCGAACAGATATGATGTACTGACTTCGGGTAGAAATTAATCCGATATTACTCATTGCAATATCCTCTTTCAGATTCACAACAAAGTTTTATTATTTTTTTCACAGTTTCTTTGAGCCAACAGTCTATGATATATGGATTCACAGTCTCTACCTCTGTCATATGCAATACTCGACATCAAAATATTTGTAATCTGGTAATCCTTGTCTAAGATTAAATGCAGATGCCGAATACTCTATTTATGCCCTGAGAGCAGTTGAGCAAGACAAAATGTTACCTCTCTGAAACTGAGTCTGAGCCGAGCTTTCTTAGACAAACATCAGCATAAAAGATACATCAGTTTTATTTTTAAAAAATAATTAAATAATTGGCAGGAATAAAAAATCAATAGTCTTTATATTACACTCGCTAGGTTTAAACTTTGTAGAAATAAAACGACTGGTTTGCGAGTCAAGCAGTCATTTTAGAGTTATTTATTGTAATCATACTGAATTCAATGAATAAATTATAAGTAATTACTGCATGAGTGAAAGTTTTAAACTTAATTTAAAGAATTGTTTAGAAACGCATCAGCAAGTAAGTTGAAGGTTTCTACTCAGTTACGATGTAATTACTTTTAATAAATAACTTCATTGATGCATGTTGCAAAGAGGTTTTTTCAGGTTCTGATTTAGGTAACTTTAGTCTCAAGACCCTCTGTGAAGCTATAACCAGTTGATTTATTTTTTAGCAACAAACCATTACTAATACTAATTCAAGGAAATATTAAGCTGAGTAAGGTAGAAGTAGTAGTCTTGTACATTTAGTTATGCTTGGATACTTGGTTTAAGCTTTTTTACAAACCTTATTCATTATACCATTAAAACTGAAAAACGTTTTAAGTGACTTGTCATTTGTCATTTCTGCAAGTTCGTCTTGGTACTACATATTTAAAATAACAGACAAATCAACTAACACTTATTGCATCATTCAAGTCGGATGATCTTTTGCGTTAATTAGCTGATCATAATTTTAGATAATCGACAATAACCAATATTACTAATTTTATATATTTGGAGACAACAGAACTTTTCAAAATTATATGTAAATATTTATCTGACAAAATTAAATAGAAAAGTAATGAAACAGCATATCTTCGATTTTGTAATGGCTTATTCTTTGTAGGTATTTATTTAATATATCTAGTTTTTCCAAAGATATCAACAAAATATCTCAGAAATGGCTAATGACTGTTAACAAGTTTTTCATTTAACGTTTATTTTGTAACAAATCACTTAGACTATCAAATGGTTCCATAAGTCTTTTCAAACAGTTTCCTATTAGGAGCCACCTTTTTTTCAAGTCAGACACCTTAATTCCAGTTTCCTTTCCCAGTCAAGGTGAAGTATAAATCTCTCATGGTCTTACTTTTGTTCTTCATAAAATAACTTGCAAAGAGTTTCACATTTGCAACTTGCTTTAACCATAGAACTGGCCATTATGTCATATACACCATTTATCCAAAATAGGAAATATTTATATGAAAAGCAACAAAACTATACTGATCTGGCTTTATGACTGATGGGTAAGTTTTTTTTTTAATCATAAATAATATAGCATTAGATTAATATGTATTGCATTTCATGTCATACCATTGTTTTTGTTATGAACTAGATATTGTGCAGTAAATGAAGGCTTTCCAATCTGAAAACTTTGAACCTACATCGATTTGAATGAACATTGGTGAGTAATCAGAGGTTGCCTGGAGGATCAAAAGTAACACAGTGCTGACTTGCGCATTTACTCTGGAGGTGAATTTTATCAAAATTAAACCCAGAAATCGAAGGAGGGACAAATTGTAAGCACTATTTTATGAAGTTTTTGTGTCAAGTAAGTTATTATTGGTTGAAAATGTTGATTTTTGTGAAAAAATGCATGTTTTAAAACAGTTTTCAAAAATAACTCAAAAACTATTTGTACTTTGAAAAATTTTACTTCTTTTTCATTTAAAAGCTTGCAGGTGTGGGTTACATCTGTTTTTAGTTTTGACTAATTTTACCAGCTGTGCTGATCTAGAAAACAAAAACAAGTTTCGTTTAAGTTACAGTTTCAGTGAATGTTAAGCAATGTAGCAGCAAATTGATGCTTTATAAATTACAACTATTACCATCTCAATAAGCAATAAAAGCAAAATTTCTTCACCGCCGGCATTAATAATATTAATACATTTTATAACAAAATTACTTCATTTAGAGCAGGCAATATGTGTTTTTAGAAACTAAGTTTTGGTTGGAAATCACACAATGCACACAAAGCATTTTTGGATTCTCATACTCAATTATTTTAAGAATTCACTTCTTGCCCTATGTATTAGGAGCAACAACTCCAGCTCAAGATATTATTGATATATTGAATAATGTTTTTTACTTAGTGGCATACAAGTAGCTTTAAGATTTTTGTCACTTTTCTAGTAACATTTTAACAAGTGCTGATCTTGATGATGATTAATATATTCTATACTCTATAATACGACTTTACCCAGAACTAGCAATGAGTAATGAAATTCGATAACTAACCTTTAGAGTACGATTAGTGGAGTTGGATTAATAACAGTTAATGGAAATTTAAATGTTACGCTTTTTTAATATATTTTTCTTGAAAAATAATCGGCTAGAAAAATAAATATAAAATAAAATATATAATAATTAATTCCACCTTCATGTGAGCTACTAATTTTTAACTCAAAACAATTGTAAATGTTTTACACTTGCCTGTAGTAGCACCTCTTTTATAAATGTTGAGGATGGCCGTTCCAAGAGATGTGTCACATTGCCAACTCAGACCGTAACTCAATTATAAACTCTGGAGGCAAGTATAACATATTTACGAGTGTTTTTATTATTAAATAGAGATTATTGTAAAACAATACAGAAACTGAGATATCAGCTACTAATATGGCAAAAAGAAACTGAGATATCACCTACTAATATGGCAAAAAGAAACTGAGATATCAGCTACTAATATGGCAAAAAGAAACTGAGATATCAGCTACTAATATGGCTAAAAGAAACCGAGATATCAGCTACTAATATGGCAAAAAGAAGCTACTTATACCTGGAGCTTTACCAAGGTCGCTTAGGGTTATATATATATATATATATATATATATATATATATATATAATAAATTACGCCTAATGTCAAATGTAGCAAGTGGCTAAAATAACTTATTAATATTATGTGAAGCCATTTTATGTATAAATAGATATCAACTTTTTGACTTCACCAATTTTTGACTGACCATTAGGAAACCTAATTCTTTATATAACCAAATCTATGGTAACTTGGTACTTTCAAGGTATATTTTAATATAACTGTATAATAATGTCGTATAACATTGTACAGTATTTAATGAAGAAAACATGATGAAAAATGTGCCTTCATAACTATGATTATGCTTGCATTGTGATATTATTTATGAAAGTTTGAACCTTATTTATGGTTAGTGGTATTTAAAATTGCTTAATTTTTGTTTAGAATGTATTTTTGAGTAAAATATTGCAATGTAATAACCCCTTCCATACATAAATTGATCGTACTTTGCACTTTTGCCTGTGTATACTAGCTGTTTTGTGTAGACCTTAGAAGAGAGTACTTTGAGTGTTATAATTTATCATATTGTTTAAGGTAGAGTCAGTGGAAGGATAAAATTTTGCATGGTTTTTAAACCCTAATTAAAAAAGCACCAGTTGAAAAAATAAAAAAATTATTTTGAACACAGGATTTCATTATATAAACCAAAACCTTTCTAATGTAAATAGAAATGAAGTTTCTTTTATATGAAGTAAAAACATAATACAATTGCAAACTTGACTTGCACATCAGACGTTTTATTTCTAGAAAAATAAAAATTACTTGTAATAAACGTTCATTCAGATACAGTATTTGTAAATTTTTAATTTATGGTTCCAAAAGTTCATCATTGGATTAAGATTATCATTTTCAATTTATCTGACAACCAAATAAATATAAACTACCTTTATATTATACTTAAAATTCCTTGTAATTAATAATTTCAGTTCCAACAAGTCGTAGGCAAAACATGTAGATATACCATCTATATAAACACAATAGAAATTAATGCATTAAATTATAAATATAAAACACATAATATTTATATTTTTAATTAGGTATGAAAATATTTGTAAAATAAACAAAAAACAAGGTGCATGTTTTTAATTTAAATAAAGTTGTGCTCTTTAGAAGGACAATCTTATGTGATTATTTTTAAATAAAATTTGTATGTATCTATCTACCAATAATATATTAATCCCTAGACCCCACGTTGATGTGGTCATCTTGCTTCATGATCCTGACTTGGTGTTAATTCCCTTAATTGAACTATTAATTGAACTGATTTATCAAAGTCTTCCATTATTTACACAGCAATCCTTTCATGTCTAAAAGTGTCAGTATAACCTATCTTACATCAATTTACATATATGTATAATGTAGCTGTTTTTCGTCCCAATAACTCAATATTATTTTATTGAAATTTAGTTTCAAGCTAAGTTCAAAGTTATAAGACTGTAGAACATCAGGAACTAAGTTTAAATTTGATTGCAAAATTTGTATTGCAGAAGAAAGTAAGTTGATAAAAAAAAGCTTTAGAAAAAGTTTATGATATGATACTTGGAATGTGAAATAATATCCCAATTTATCCCAAATGTATATGCTAAAAGTATCAATTTGCTAGTTTTTTATTCAAGCAAGTATATTATGAAACAATACTGGAATTACATGGAAGATATTTTAAAAACTGGACATGATCTGCTTGAATGGTTCACTGTTCAATAGAATTATAGTTTATACTACCAAAGGAAGATGCTCCAGGAAGTGCTAACAAAATAGAAAATTATACAAAATAAAATTGTTCCGAAATATTTACAGAGACAAAAGTACAAAATGCACAAACAAAAAGAGAGTGCTATGGCTTAGAGAAATTCTAACAGAGTACAAGAATAGATTCACAAATACCATGTTCTAATTGTTGAAAATTCTGTATTAAAAAGCATTGTTGGATATTGTGTATTTAAAAGCATTAGTGGTGTTTCTGTAATAAAAACGATTGTCAAAAGTTCTGCAACAATATTTAAAAGTATTACTAATGATAATGTCAGTACAGTAGAGCCTTGATTATCTCTGGTAATGTGGAACGAGAATACCTTAGATCAGGGGTCTCCAACCTTTTCTACTGAAGGGCCACATTGAAAACATTTCGAGGAAAGGCTGGCAATATTGTAGGGCAGAAAGTCTAGCCACCCCCACCATACACCCACGACGTTTTACCTAATCAAGAGCTCAGTGGTGGTGTTTGAGATTTTCTTACTTAGTTTTTTACTTGTTTACCATTAGTTATACATTTATAGAGAAAAGAAGTGGCACGTAAGAGACGAGTACTGCACTCTTATCTAAAAGTAAACATGCTTAAAGGGAATTATATATAGTTACGACTTGAAGTAGTAGTACGACAGTAGTAGCCAAGCACTGAGGAAGGTGACATCGTCGCAGAAACTAGTCTGTTGTGAAGTAGTGTGTTTGTTTATTAAGAACTAAATTTTGGAGAGATTTTGAGTCAACTATTTTGGAAATTTATTATCAAAAATATTTTTTTCCAGTATGATAGCTTTCCGCTGGCTGGAAAAAATCTGTTCGCAGGCTGGATATGGCCTGCAGAAAGTAGGTTGGAGACCCCAGCCTTAGATCATCGATAACCGATACTTGAATAGCTCAGACACTTTTGGTAAGCTGGTGAAATAAATAAAAACGTGATCAAACATGTAAAAAAACAATTGTATTATTAAATGATAAAATAGCTTCCAAATAAAAATAAAATACAAATAAAAAATTGTAAAAACATATTTACACATATGTATACACATATTACATAGTCCAAATAAAAAGTTTATTTCTTGAAGAAGTTGAAAAGTGGTTTTACGTACTTAAATTTTAAAAGTCGGGGCAAATTTTTATAAAAAGTACTACAGCTACATACTCTAGTTCCAAATATATTTTTTTTTAATTTCTGTTGGACAAAATGGTACTTTTATTTAGCAAATCATCCGTTTCAAATTTTCTGTGAATATAGATTCAAGTTTTTTACATAATAGAAATTAACAAATATATATACTATATATATATATATATATATATATATATATATATATATATTCCTATGAAAAAAAATTAAAAATGAGACCAAGGTTTATGTCAAACATTCATTAGCAAAGGAATCTTAATACCTTTATGCGATTTATAAATTTATTTTATTAAAATTGTTAATCAAGAAACTGTTGTGTTTTAAAATGTTAGGGTGAAGGTGAAGCAATCTAGCATCTATATTTTAAGAAATAATGTTTTAACCTGATTTAGTTTATTTCCAAGTAAATGAGGCCATCAATTTATTGTATGATGATGCAGACTAGTTACTTTGTATTTTCCTTATTTATATCTTGAAATTCATTTTACAACTTATCTTTGTTACAGCATGCGTTGATATTACAATCTAGGATATTATTTCAACAGGATCATTTATAGTATCATCATGTGATCAGTTGAGAAATAGTTCAAATGTTAATAGAAAGAACATCCTAATCTTTGCGCTTGTGGTAAAGCGATACCTCATCAGTTAAATAAGAAACTTAAAGCTACAGTGAATTGAACGACCTAGAGGATGCTGATATAGAACACTTTATAATTGGCTTCATAACGTATGTAGAGGTTGTTAAGTAGTGTAGTAAAAGTGGTTTATGTAAAAAAGACAGAAAAAATTAAATTCATTTCAATATTATTAGAACACTTTAACGTTACAATTTAAAATGTTCAAGAAATGAACTTTCTTTATCTAAATATTTTATAAATTAACTTATTTATTGGAATAACATAATAAAATCTTGTAAATTTAATCATTCATGAGCTAATTGTGCCTATATTAATGTGTATGTGTTGAAACAGTAATTGAAAGTCGAACAATTAGTTACATATAGAAAAAATTCTATAGATTTTGCAACTAAAGAATTTATCACTTTTACATTAGTTTATGACTATCCGAACTTTAATTTATTTTGTAAAGTTATTTTAACATTTCTCAGTAAGTTTTTAAAAATTTACAAAATATATTAAAGTTCGGATAGTCATAAACCAATGTAAAAGTGATTCAATAAGTTTCACCGAACATAATGGACTACAAAATTCAAGAAATTAAAGAATATTACGAAAAAGACTGTGTTCAAGATAGTTTAGTAAAATATTTACCTAACCATTTTATTTTATATAATTATAATAACATAAAAATATGATTCAGCATTTACTTGAGAACTTGAAAAATACCAAGATACTTTAATTAATTTACCGTGTGAAAGACAAATTTAAATTATGAGGCTTTAACAGTTTTTGTTTTTGTACAAAGTTTTAAAAATTAATTATAATGGATTCTTCTAATGAAATTAATGGTAAATCATGTGTATAAATCATGATTGTAAGGCTGAGATAATAATGAATTGTTCTTGAAAACCCGTTTTTATTAAACTTCATGTTTGTGATGACATAAATGTTATTGCAAGCACCAATGAAAGATTATGTTATAACAAGTTTTGTCAGTGTGAAGGGCAAATGTTGAAAATATTAGACTTAAAATATGTGTTATTGAATTTTACAGTCCATTACCTTCGGTGATTAATTAAAATATGTGTTTAAATATTATTTTGCAAGTAAATTAGTACTTGCTGATATAGTAAAGTATATGAGATAGACTTTGGTTACTTGGCTTAAATCATATCCAAATAGTTATGATATGGTTTATGCTGGGTTTTATTATACAGGTGAAAATGATGATGCCTTTTTCATCCTGTGTAAAGTTCTAATGCCCAGCCGGCAACCAAATGATGTTCAAAAGGTTGAACATAAGACTTTTTCACATATCTGTAAATTGTTACATATTTAGCTATACCTTCATTTAATTTTATAAAAACCAGTAATTCAATTTTTTGTAATGTTTTAAATGTAATACTTACACAGGTATGAGGTGCTTTATAAAAGTTTGGTATATTTAATTGTAAAAATTCTTTCAAATGTAATACATGAACAAATATGAGGTCCATATAACAAATTTTGTAAAGTTAATTGTATAATATTCATTGTATAGTTAGTTTCTTTAAAAAAATATGTTTTTAAAAGCAGTGAATGTTTATTTAGTTTGAAAAATGTTATTATATTACAATGAATATATAAATGTATTTGTTTTAAAAAAACAATAATGAATTCATGAATTTTGTAGTCCATCATCTTTGAGGAAACTAATTTAATCACTTTAACATTAGTTTATAACTATCCAAATTTTAAATTTTGTAAATTTGTAAAATATTGTAAATTTGTAAACTGAGACGGAATGTTTTTGATCGCTATGTGGTGATCTTCATCAGTGTCTTGAGATCGAGTAGATCACCACATAGTGATCCTAAACGTTCTGTCTCAGTAAGTGTTTTACAAATTTACAAAATTTAAAGTTCGGGTAGTCATAAACTAATGTTTAAGTGATTAATAACAAATTGTATTCTATTCAATGTGTATTTAGTTTCTTTAAGAAAATATCATATTAAAATTAGTGAAAGTTTGTTTAGTTTCTTTGGAAAATGTTATTATAATTCAATAAATTTATTTGTTTAAAAAAATAAAATAAAAAGTGTATAATATTCAATGTACATATATTTGGTTTCTTTAAATAATATTGTTTTTTTAAATAGTGAATGTTTATTTAGCTCAATCCATATATGTTCATACTAATGTTTAAATTATGATTTTTTTCAAATTTAGATATCTGTGTCAAAGACTTTAGGAAAGTTAATACCTTTAACCCGGCAGAACTGACTTAGATTTGAAAACATGATGACTGACCCACTGTCACTTAGACCAGGTTTAATAAAAAACTGCTGTGTTTCATACAAAGATGTTTTTATTTCTATCAAAACACCAGAAAAGTATTTCTAAATAGTTATTTGATTATTTTATGTAGGATATATGTGCAAAAAAATATTTATGTAACATAGAAAAAAATAATTGTATAAATCACAGTACTATTAAATCTATTTAACGCTATAAACAAAATTTGAGTATGTCAACTAAAACTGTTTTAAAACTAAGTTTATGCCTTAAAAATATTATATTGTCTATAAAATATAAATATATAATTAAATATTGATACACAGTATATGTAAAACATTACAATTAGCCTACTTCTAAAAACTACAAATATTTTTGTCAAACTAAATTCAATAATAATTAGGTTTCCGCGAAAACATAATATACATTAAAAAAAAAAGCAAACAAGATATCTGTAAAACACCTGTGTACTGTTTTTCACCCCATTTATGGTCCTGTAACATCTTATTCATCATCACTAATGTCCATATCTTCTCCTTCGAAGCAGTTAACACATTGAGATACATGTGCTCCTTGCATATGAATCCTTGACATAGGTCACATCTTGTTTTGGCTGTGCGATTTTTCCGCCAACCGCATTTGAAGCATCTGCCTACAATCACACCATCTACAGGAGCAGCAACTCGTGCCTATGGCCTTTCTAATCCGAGACCCGAGATATCAACTCTTTTATGAGTATAGGTGTACCTTTGATGGAAATTCTTGTCGTCATATAGTCTCGGCATTACTCCAGTCTCAGGCTCTTCAGAAATGATCTCCTATCAATTGGTTGTTTGCTGTTAGCCTTCAAAATGACGTGTGCATTCAGTGCGGTGATATTTAGTAATACATAGAAAACGGTCGTAGACCATCCGTTTGTTATTATAAACACTGAATAATGTTCCTTATAACCATCAACTGTGTCTACACCCCCTTGCTGCTATTGTAAAACCATACAATATCCGGCTTACCAAATGTGGGCGAATTTACATCCCTGTCATTCATATCATCATAATGCATAGTAGAGATTAAAATTACATTCTTATTTTTTTATCCTTTGTAAGCCCAACCACCTCTAAATCCGAACTTAGAACTCAAAATGTTTATTGTATAGGAAATTAATTCATAATTAGCAAAAAGTACTTAGTATTCACTATTCAAAAGTTACCAATTTCAATAGCACGAAAACTGACTCATTGTCAAACACACTGGCAATTCTAAAACATACTTACTGACTCACTGTCAAAAGCACAGTCCTCTACGAAATCTGTCACTACACTGAACATAGCTGTTATAGAATAATGGGAAGTGACTCATGGTGTTCCTGGAAAAAGGAGCATGAGGTACAGTCACTAACAACACCCAACAAAGATAATTTTCATTGGAAAAACTACTTACCCGGTCTTTTCGACAGGCAAGTCAGTTCTTGTGGGTTAAAATGAAATATATGTTCTAACTGAAAATACCTATTACTCACTATATTAGGATGTTTTAAATCACTTATGCAAGGGACTAAAAGGTCCTTAAAAACATTTAACATCCTTTACGTTTATCGGATTAGTAACAGCATATCATTTAGCTATGGCCTCTGACAATGGTATATACCAACTCGCCCTTAATGGAATAAACTTACTAAATGGTAGTATGATATTTTTTAACTGTTTTTAAAGTTTATCCACTACTTTGTGCTTCATATTTATTATATTTGTAACAAATTTTTCTAAATAACTTTTGTACAACATTCTCTAAATTTTTTTGTTTTAAAATAGCTCTATTGTTTTTCTTGAGTTAACACTTTATTAAAAATAGTTTCTGCAGCAATAATAAATGTTATTGTGTTGTAAATATGTTAGTATATAACAAAGTAAGTCAACTGTTTATATATTTGATGTGTTATATAAAACAAATTTATTTAAAACCATCACCACTTAATCTAACAACTCCAAGCAGACGACACTGATGAAATTCTCCACTGAATGATCGAAAACATTCTATCTCAGGAAGTTTTTACAAATTTAAAAAATTTAAAGTTCAGATAGTCAAACTAATGTAAAAGTGATTAATTAAGTTTCACCGAATGTAATGGACTACAAAATTCAAGACGTTAAAACAAACTTATATAATTTTCTCTGAAAGCATGATTTCTTTCAAAAAAACCATAATCACCTAAATCCATTTGCTCTACAGCCCTTTCCCCTATAGATAATATGCAACGACAGTAATACCTCGAAAAAAACGTCATAGCTCATGAAGAGGAAATATTTTCAGGTTTTCAGGCCACCAAAGACCGATTGACGGTGTTATTTGGCACAAATACAGCTGTTGACTGTAAGTTGCAGTCTCTCATAGTTTATCGCTCAGAATATCTAAGGTCATTAAAACATATTTCTAAGGCTAGCGTGCCTGTGAATTGGAAGTCGAATCGGATGGCTTTGGTAAGAGCTTTTTTTTAGGAGTGCTTTGGTCATCATTTCATACCTTAAAACGAATTTTATTGCAATTCCTTTTAAGTATAATTCCTATTAATTGACAATGCAATTGGCTATCCTCCTACTACTTTAACTAATTTTGACACACACGTGAAAGTGATATTTTTGCCACCAAACACAAATAATTTGCTTCAACTGTTGGATCACGAAGTCATCAAAACATTTAAAGGTTTAACATTTAAAATATTTAAAGCTTACACAAGAAAACCATTTGCGCATCTGCATGTATCCATAAGACTGAACAACGAGCTCTCTGTTGAAGATTTTTGGAAACAATTCAATTTTTCAGATGCTTCGAGAATCATTGGACAATCTTGGAATGAAATTTCACAAAAAACTTGAATAGAAAGGTGTGTCTATTTTTACGCCACTGAAACTCAAGCGGAGTCATTGCCAAAGTCTGATGAAATTGCTGATGTGATTGAAGAAGTTGTCGGTTTTGATAGATAACTAAATTTAGAAGTAGATAATGATGACGCTCAAGAACTGCTGGATGTACACAACCAGGAGATGACAATTAATTGATGAGCTCAAAGAAAAGCATGAACAAGAGCAGGACCTTAAAAGAGCCGATTCTTTAACCCCAGTTGACCTAGAAGATAAAATGACAGTTAGAAACTTGACAAAAGGCCTTAGTTTATATCAGCAAAGGTTATAAATTTTGGAAAACAAAGACTCCAAAGATGAGCTTATTTCTGCCACAAAACAAAAAAATTAGCGAGTTATAAAGAAATTCTGCTTGAGAAGGTAAAATCTTCAATTCTTCAAACAAATTTACTAGATTTTATGAACCCTTCTATGTCAAAATAACTTCTTTTTACTTACTTCTTTGCAATATGAATGTAAATAACATAATTTTTGGTTGTATTATGTATTTAAGATTTTAATGCATACACATTTTTCTTTTAAATTATTATTGTATCTAGTCTTTGGTCAAGTTAGTCTTTGGTTTAAACATGATTCCTATGTGATTGTATGTAAAATTATATCCCAACTTACACGAATTCGACTTACACAGTTATCGCTTGGTCTCCTGAAGAATAAGACCCTTCTTCGCCCGAACTTGTGTGTTTTCTTTTCAAATTTTCTTAGTATTGCAATAGTTGTTTTATTACATCTGATTTTTTTGAAGTTTTAAACAAATGATCTAATTTATCGTTTTCATCCTCAATATCAGAATATTTTCTGAAACTAATTTAAAATATTATTATGAAGAATTGGATGAAGGTGTGTTTTTCATTGTTTGCTTAATTGGAGGTTCTTAATTGGAGAAACTTTACAATGTTTCTGATTTTCCTTTTTTTTGGTTCAGAAGTTAATTTATTATTTTTTTACTTTTTTTCTTAATGACAGGCATAGATTTTAATTTTAAACCAGACCTAATGATAGCTAATAACTTTTGAACAACATGGGTTTAATAACATTTGTCCCTAATCATTTTGTGATTAAGGTGTTCTTTAAAATTCACACATCAGCGTCTGATGTCACAGTATGTTAGAACAACAGTGAAAGGTTACAGGTAAGTTAGCTTAATATCAATTTGTGTCACAGATAGGTTTAGTTAATTTGTGAAGTAATGAGGTGGTAGTAACTTATCCCTACTATTAGGGCTACTGGAGTAAGTATCATTTTCTATGCCTTACTCTTGTATTTTAATGCTGTGAGGCTATACGTTATCAAATCGAGATTTTCCAAAAATGTTTTCTGTACTCGGATTTATATTTTTGAATACTGGAGTTTGGATTTTATTTCCTGCCCTTAGTAACAGTACACAGTAAGCCTAAACACATTTTAAAGCTAAACATTAATATTTTTAAAATGTGATCTGAACTTTAAAATAAGAGTTTTTATGGATGTATCTTAAATATTTGTAATTTTTCTAAAATGAGTATTATTTCTGGTCCAGAATTTAAAAACAAATAAAATAACCATCATAAGTTTTAGTAATGTGAAAATTGTATACATATTCTCTCATGAGCAGTATTAAGTAAGAACTGTTATTTTTGTGATAGTATACAAGAAAGAAACATCGATTGGTTGACAAAAATCTGCACTACCTGAAAAATATTAAAATATATAACATACAATTAAATATCTGTGACAAAATTACAATTATAAAACAAAATTGCATAGAATTTGAAGCAAACACTTTAAGTTGAACAATATCATAAACCAGTAGTTTATTTTACAGATCAACAATATCAGATTTAATTACATATTATGATTATATAACAAGGCCTACATGTTGTAAAGGTTAACAAATATAAAACCTTGTTTAAATCAGAAAGGATAATTATGTGCAAATGAGTTTTAGATTAAATCAAAACTACAACAGCACTTTAAAAAATTTTTAAATTGAAAATAAATTAATTCTCATTTTATTTTTGTAATAGTTTATATTTTACATCATAATATTGATATTTAACTTAATCACTTAAACAATGGTTTATGACTATCCGAACTTTAAATTTTGTAAATTTGTTAAAACTTATTGAGACAGAACGTTTTTGATCGCTATGTGGTGATCTTCATCAGTGTTTTCTACTTGGAGATGTAGGGTCAAGTGGTGACGGTTGTAAAAAGTAGGTCTTCGATATTATCAAAGAGTATATGTGATTTGTACTGTGTTTGTTCGTTTAGTATGTTTGTACTTTGTGTTTTAGTGTGTCTGTAAATTTCATATTGTTCTAGTATGTTGAGATGTGGTCCTTTTTTGATGATGTGTAGGATTTCTAGGTTATGGTATATGTCTGTGTATTTGTGTCCTGTTTCTTTTATGTGATTGTAAAATGTTGAGTTGATGTTCTGTTTGTGTTCGTCGACTCTTTGTTTAAAGCTGCGACCTGTTTGCCCAATGTAGAATTTGTTACATTAATCGCAGTTCAGTTTGTATACGATTGGTGCTTGTAGTTTATGTTTATTGTTGTATTTTGTATTGTAACTTGTTATTAGTTTTTTATGCTAGCTTGTATCCTATTTTTTGAAATTTGCGGACTATTTTGTTTGTTTTTTTGTTTATGTATGGTAATGTAATGTATTAGTTTTCCCTGTCTGTAGTGTTATTTTAGTGTTTTTTTGTATTTTGTACCATAGCTTGTCTATTATTGTGGTGTTGTATCCATTTGTGTATGCTAAATATTTAATTGTGTTTAGTTCTTTGTTTATGTTTTCTGTGGTCATTGGGACTTCTTAAAGTCTATGGAGCATGGATTGAAAGCAACGTGTTTGTGTTGTATAGGGTGGTTTGAGGTCTTGTGGATAAGTGTGTCTGTCATTATGGGTTTCCTGTAATGTTGAAGCTGTGTTTTTGTGTGTGACTTTTTGTTATGGTGAGGAAGATTAGGGATCGGTTGTTTCAATTTCTGAAGTGAAGTGGAGTTTTTGGTGAATTTTATTAGTGTAGGTGAGGAGTTTTTCGCATTGACAGGAGTTGCCTCCGTATAGTGTTATGATATCATCGACGTATCTGTGCCAGTAAATGATTTTTTGTGCATGTGTATTGTTTGTGAGTATCTTGGTGTTTTCTATGTGTTGAAGAAAAACTTTGCTTAGGACACTACTGATGGGACTTTCTATGGGTAGGTCATCTGGTTGTGAATAGAAGTTTGAGTTGTGGGTGAAATAGTTTTGTTTGGTGATGGTTTGGAGGATGTTTATGATTTCGGTAACTTGGGTTTTAGGTATATTTTCTGTGTTAATTGAGTTTCTAGGATGTTGAGCGTTTGGGGTATGGATATATTGGTGTTCATATTTGTAAGATTAGGAGTTTTTTTAAACTCATATAATCACCATTTGTTGATTCCATCTTCGCATGAGCTACTAGTAATCACTTACAACTTTTTTAAAAAAATGTTTTAACTTGCCTATAGTAGCACTTAATTTTTGTGTTGAGGACGGCCGTTTCGGGAGATGTGTCCCTTTGTCAACTCAGACCGTAACTCGCGTTATTGAGTTACGGTATGAGTTGACAAAGGGACACATCTCCCGAAACGGCCGTCCTCAACACAAAAATTAAGTGCTACTATAGGCAAGTTAAAACATTTTTTTAAAAAAGTTGTAAGTCATATAATCAGTCGAGAAATAGGAAAGGGTCATGAATATAGAGAAGCACAAGGGCTCTTGATGAAGGATATATGGGGATCATGTTTGGGACGAACTGTGCTTTAAGTAGAAGTACTCTCTACCACGGGCATAAAGAAGTATTGCACTTCCTTACAATATCCCACTAAAATGTCACATTAAAAAAAAAAAAAAATATTGTTACTGTGCATGTTGTAGGATAATGTGTTATTTATTTGGTGCATCACTGTAGTTATTCATCGCAAAGAAATCTGTTTATTCTCCAAACAGTAGTATTTATTTATACAGTAGTAATTTATTTTTAACCTTAATTTAATATACTTACTTCATTACTCAAAACTAAGCCAACTGTACCAAAATGATAAAATGTAAATTTTTTGGCTAGAATAACCGAAGAGTTAGGTTACTGTTGACAGTATATTAGGTTTAGACCAGATGCAGACAGGTTTAAAAACAGAGTAAAACAAAAGTTGTTATTTACGTGATGCAGACAGGTCTGAAAAATAGAGAAAACAAAAGTTGTTACTTTTGCGCTAAAAGTTTTAACAAAAAGTTACTTATAAAACCTCACAAGATTTTCTGTTATGGATGTAAACTAGTTCAATACCTTTGAGTACAAACTACAAACACTTTTTGTATAAAGAATTTTTGTTTACATTGCCTCCAAATTACATACAACAGCTGATGATCGAGTTGACAGAGGTCTGATCACACCAGTAGGTAAACACGCTAAACCTGTTGGCTATATTTATGTTATATGTCTCTACATGTAATTCTGTTATTAATGATTGTGTTCATTATTATCTAAATTATAATAACTGCAAATTCTATAATTAGGCTTAATCTTTGGACAAGTAAGCAAAAGATGTCAAGTAATTATCAGTATCCAATAATTAAAATCAGCAGTGCATCCAGAATTTCTTTAATGTACAGACCGAGGACATCAACTCGTAATATTCACCCAAATTATTTTAATGCTTTTAACTTTGTTTTACTTTAAGGCGTAACTCAACGACTGTGTATTATTAAAGAATATTCTTAAAGCTTTTTATTATTAATAGCAAAAGTGTAAAAGTAATAATTTTTGTATGTGTCACCATCAATCTTACAAATAATCTATAAATTTCAAGTAATTATTACTAATTACAATGATGACAAACCTAAATTATTATAGTGTCTTGATGTAATAATCATCTTGAATTTACTGGTTAAACTAATTTTAAACTACTTAACTTTGAAAACACCAAGAGCCGCCAGTAGAGGGTTTACTTCTTAAAAGGAACGATCGTTTTGAAACGTGTCAGCAAGTAAGCAATTATGTATTCACTTAGTTAAGTAGTTTAAAATTAGTTAATTATTATGTTTTCTATTAATCACCTAAACAATAGTTTATGTTTATCCGATCTTTTTATTTAGTAAATTTGTTAACTACTTATCAACATTAGCTAACCTAATGTCTTTTATTCAATGCAAACACTGTTTTCATTTATTAATTCAGTGCATATGAATAAATGTAAATTATCAAGTTTTCCACTCATCAACATTGTCAAAATTTGTTTTTGCTCACTGAAGAGAAATATGGCTATTAATAAAGATGGTTCCAACTTTGATTACTTTTGTTTTTACATGTAATTTAAAATATGCATGGAACTTTATAAAGCTATTGTGTCTTTAAAACCAATTACTAATTAATATAATTATTTAATAATATTAATTAATTAATATTAAATTAATGAAAATTATTATTTTGAACATTAAAACTCCTATATTTATAATCAGCATATTTTTATGATTTATAAAAAAAATAGTTCATTAAATTTTCCCCTGTTTTATTTATGGTCGATGATCCGATTGTATAATAATCCCAAAAATTTAATTTACTCCGAAAGAATTACTTTAAAGGCATTATCACTTGATACCCGGGTATGAGCTCCCAAAACCCGCAGACTGCTGTAGGATTAGGGCGACATCAAGCAGTGAAATATCGAACTACTACAGACATGTGGCGAAGTGAGACATAAGTAAGCCAGTTTTATCATTTGTCATTGGCTGGGAATTGTGGCGTATTCCTGTAATCCAAGCTACTTTGGAGGCCGGGTTTGTGGATTTCCTCGGGTCTGTGCTGATTTATACTGGTCCACTCCCAAAAAGCATAACCGCAACGGAGCGGGCAGTGTAAATTAGCGCAGAAGAAGCACTAGGAGAGACTCACACCCAACCTTTTTTACTTTTTTTTATCCAACCCTTTACTTTTTTTTTATTCAACCTTTTACTTTTTTTATCTCTTAAATTATCAACCTTTTATTTTTTTTTTACCCAACCTTTTACTTTTTTTATCCAACCTTTTACTTTTTTTTATCTCTTGAATTATCAACATTTTACTTTTTTTTATCTCTTAAATTATTTAGGAGACAAATTATTATGTATATTTATTTATATATATTATATACATGTCAACGAGCGAAGTTTAAATTAGCGCAGAATAAGCACTTGAAGAGACTCACTCACAACCTTTTTCTTTTTTTTATCTCTTAAATTATTTAGCAGTCAAATTATTATGTATATTTATAATATATATATATATATATATATATATATATATATATATATATATATTTTCTGCTAAATAATTTAAGAGATAAAAAAAGTAAAAGGTTGTGAGTGAGTCTCTTTAAGTGCTTATTCTGCGCTAATTTAAACTTCGCTCTCAAGGTTGGTTGGACTCAATATGTACTGGAGATGTTGACATGTATATAATATATATAAATAAATATATATTATAAATATACATAATAATTTGTCTCCTAAATAATTTAAGAGATAAAAAAAAAGTAAAAGGTTGATAATTTAAGAGATAAAAAAAAGTAAAAGGTTGGATAAAAAAAAAAGTAAAAGGTTGGGTATAAAAAAAGTATATATATATTATATACATATTTTTTATCTCCTAAATTACTTGGGAGACAAATTATATATATATATATATATATATATATATATATATATATATATATTTATTTATTTATTTATTTATATATATTATATACATTATTTGCTTTCTAAGAAAATTCCCAGAGGCAATAACAACAAATATCCAACTTGTATCTGTGTTATTTTTATTTGTTTGCATTATGTCACAAAAATTTGTTATTTGAATGTCTAAAACAACTTCTAAACTCCTCATTTAAAGTTGCTTGCTGTAATCAACTTGAATAAACCATATGTAATTATTTGAGTAAATTTAATTAATCTAAGTACAAAATAAAATTTTTCATTCTTATATTAATAAATACATAAAATGTAAATTATAACAGTAGTATATAAATATGCTGTGTAATGTAACCTATTAGTAAGTACTGTATGAAGTAAAGTGTGAAAACTCTTACCTCTAGGGATACTTGAGATAACTTATACAAAAGTTCCAAATGGAAAGAACATTGTTAAGGTTCAGTGATAAGTTTACACTAACTCTAAATTTATTCTTCACTTAACTAAATGTATAGGACTTTTCAGTAATTATTTATCTATGATACTGCCATAAATTATCTGTGTTATATGTAAACGTTTTCAGATAACACATTATCAATTGATCTATATTTTGGTAGCTCCAGGAACTAAGTATAATTTTATTTTCCGATATAATGACCTTTTTAAAATGTGTTACTACAAACTGATGTATCTCAATATTGCTGATTGAAAATACATTTGCTAAACAAGTAAGTACTCCTGGGAGGTCTAAGAATTAGAGATGGAAAAAGCTTATTAGCTTCAAAATAAACAATTACCACCATTAGTTTTTAGTTTATTTTGATTCAATTTACATTGAACTAAAAAGAATTTCCTAAATTTATAACTTTAATATACAAAAAATAAATTAAATATTTAAATAAATTAAATATTAAAATATTATATCGCTCAGAAGGAACCGAGCGAGTCATATTGCCGACGTTTTGTACTTTATAATACGTATTGCATCAATATATTTGTGATAGTATAAATATAAATTAAATATATTCCGGGATCTTAAATAAATGTGTATTTCATCAACTAGATATACAGTTGGTTACAGTATTCGCGCTAAGTTAGGGGAACGTAACACTCCCTTTTCCAATATACAGTTGGTTACAGTATTCGCGCTAAGTTAGGGGAACGTAACCCTCTCTTTTCCAATATACAGTTGGTTACAGTATTCGCGCTAAGTTAGGGGAATGTAACCCTCCCTTTTCCAATGTACAGTTGGTTACAGTATTCGCGGTACGTTATAGGAACGTAACCCTCCCTTTTCCAATATACAGTTGGTTACAGTATATGCGGTAAGTTAGGGGAACGTAACCCTCCCTTTTCCAATGTACAGTTGGTTACAGTAAACACGGTAAGTTAGGGGAACTTAACACAAGCAAATAACGAGAGACAACACGCTTAACTAAAAAGTCAATCATTTTCAATAGTTTGCTTTGGTAGCTAAATTCTTAGATTAAAAATAAATTTCATTAAAACGTAGTAAGAACGGCATCACTCTAGCCACCGAATGTATAGACGCAATACCTCCTAAAACATAGGTTCCCAAAAGGCGTGAGACCAGTTGGAAAATGATAAGAATATGTATATGTAATATTATAGGAATAAACCTGATGTTGTTAATGACTTGGATTGTGTCCTTACTAAAATACAACCTTAAATAGGCATGCTAGCTAAATAAATAAGCTTTTGTCTCGATATCCAACCGGCTTATGATTTATTCAAAAGTTAAAAGTATATATCATTTGTTACATCACGTTGATTTAAAGGCTACAAAATTTTACAATATGACATTCATAATAAAATCATAAAAATCTGTTTAATTAAATGTTTTAAATAATTGACAGGATTGATTTTGAATTTAGGTTTATAAATTTTTTTGCATATTTTCAAGACAAAAAGCGCTTAAAAAGTTACCGCTTACAGTTAGAATAAAATTAATTTTTGCTAACTTTTAAAGTACAAGCTGCAGTTTAAGAGCTCCGTGCAAACTCAAGAAACTTTTGGATTGCGTTGAGCGTTCAAAGAAATGGAAAACGAGTAATATAAGCCCGGGGAGAGTGGGAAATGTATATTGTTTTCTTGTAGCACCTGCTCTACACTTGGCTAGGACAGGGAGGGTACACACACATTTATGTAGGTGCTATGCTGAAAGACGTCACTTTACCAAATCATCTCAGTTATTAACTTCTCTGTAGAGTCCAGTTTAATTGAAAATTATTTTAACAATTATTATTGGATATTTGTACTCATAGACACAATATTTATACCGGATGATGCAGAAAAACATAAGGAATACGAAAAAAATTATAAAAACTTTCGCTCTCCCTCAAAAAATTAAAAATTCTGGAAAATAACAAGTCCTCCTCCCTCCACAATACACCTGAAACGTTACAAATTTAAACATTTTGGCTCTACTTGTTTGACGTGGTAACTCGCAAAATCCCGCGAAATGTAATTAAACTTGCTAGTAACTCCCAAAACATTTCAAATTTGGAAACAAATCCACTTTAACACTACAATTCTACACTGCTTTGCGCGGTAAGTTCTATCGATTTAGTGCCAAAGTTACAAATAAAATGTGTTTAAATGTTCATCAACGCAATATTTTCTGTTTCGTGCATGAAATAGGGTTTCTAAGTGTTTGTTTCGACCTGTTGAGCAATTATCGCAAAAAATAAGATGTGTGTGCGAATTTTATAATTCTATAATTTGTGTGACGGGTGCCGTGGTTCAAATAGTGCTTTCTTAAATTTGATTTTTATAAATTTATTTTATAATTTATTTGGAGTCAACAGTAAGTTTCATTACATTTCAAGGCATTTTACGAGCTATTACGTCACAAAAAAAAATTAATAAATAAAACCAGTACAGTAAATTAATAACTTTTTACGCGTGACGTGGAGGGGGTGAGTTTCTATTTTCTATTTTTTTAAATTTTTGCAGCGTGAGCGGAAGTTTTATAGAAATTTTTTTGTATTCTTTTTGACTTTCTGCATCGCCCGGTATTATTGTTTTTGCTAAAATCGTTTACGTGGGAACGGGAAATAAATACGTTATTTCCAAAAAAACTACGTTGGCTACTATCATCAGGGTATTTAACATAGACCTTGGACGCACATCACAACAATGTATTTTTTTACATACGAAAATAATTTTTACTTATCTGATCATGTCACGTAATAATATTTTATTCATTTTATAAAATACGTTACTATTATTTTTAATCGTTTTTAAAAGCTTAGCAGAAGTTAGCTGAGTATAACGGACATGACAAATTATCTACAGTAGAACCTCTCTAGTTCGTCATGTTCGGGACCGAGGAGTGACGAATTCGAGAAAAATACGAATTACGGAGGTCGTGAAATTAGCATGTAATTGTGGGTAAACGTAGCACATAAATACGTAAATGAGTATGTAATGTAATAAATGTTGTAGTTACATGATTTATGTCGGCCGAAAAACCCATCAACACTATTACACAAACACTATAAAAATATTACTAGTCTGCAGTATAGTTTGTAATACAAATAGGGTACGTTACTGTATTTTAATAAGAAATAAAAACATATTACAGTACCTTGTAAGAGTAGCAAGAAAAGAAACACTAGCAAGAAAAATACGGCATATTACATCTATTTAAGTTTTAGTATTTAAAAAGTCCGTCAAAAAGTATAAGTAAGAGCAAGATCCATAAATCAGTTTAAAAGTGGTATATCTGTTCTACAAACACAAGGAATGGACGTTTCTCGACGATTTGATAAATCTATATCTTCTAATCACAATATCCGTCACGATATATTAACACTAATCCATTTCACCAAATTGTAATTAAATTTTAAAAATATTAAATAAGTGCCACAATGCACACAGAAATTCTTTCTTGGGAAGGAACTGACCTACCGGGGGACTAATTTTTACTACCAAGTCAATATTTTGAAAATTAAATGACATTTTATGTAATTGTAACGCCTAGAGTGAGACACGAGTTGAAAAAATGAGAGAAATAAATTTGTTACTAATTTAAACACTACAAACTTAAAGAGTACTCGGTGAATTTTAAATGTAAGTAAACGTATTCATCTATATGGGTGATATTTATTTACAAAATTAGATTAAAGACTTGCATGTATAGTGCGAACCATTTTACCGTGCACTTGGCCTTGAGAGATTGCGATGGGCGAGACGGGAGACGGAGGGGTGCTTTGAGTCTGTTTAAATACTTTCCTGCAACCATGATAAGGATTGTTAAAACACTGACGTATCGATAATAGATAAACATTCTATGTGTAATTAGCTTCGGTATGAAATAGCAAACAATCTAAAACGAGTTGGAAATTATTATAAAATTTCTTATAAAATTTGTCACTATTTAGTAGTCGATAAAAGATTATGCCAATCCTTTTGGAGGTAGGGGTTTGCCCCAAAATACCCTCTCTATATCCATGAATAAATGTAACACATACACTGATAAAAAATAAACATTTTAGGTAAAAATTATTATTTTTTCTTTAATTACGAATCTAATATTTTTCGCTGCATATTTTTACACTTTTATCTCAAAAAATTTCCTAAAAGTTAAACTTAGGAGCACTGTTTTTTGTATAAGGACTACATTTTCATAATTCAGATGTCCCATTCTCAATTCGGCCTGCATTAAATCTACTTTTAGGAAAGTGTATATTTTAAAACACACACACACACACACACACACACACACACACACACACACACACACACACACACACACACACACACATACACACGGGTAAAGGCGAAGGAATTGGGTTAAATATTACTCCAGAGCTTAATCATTAAGCACTGGATTACCGATACCCATATGCAAAGTTTTTTTTTTAATACATCGTAAGTACACATGGGCGTGAACATTGCAATGTTTTGAAATTCTTGGTGGAACCTAGAAACAGATTGTTTCCTATGCATATTGACGCAATAGTTGAGCAACCTAATCAGTTTGTTCTATAATAGCCAAACCGGTGACGATAAATGCAAATTAGTTTAAGAAACGTCACCTTAACTTGATTCCTTAACGTTTTAAAAACCTTATATTTCTGTGATTTTAAACATGAATTATTCTATTGAGGGTTGGAAATCCATTCACTGAATATCTGACTCCTCTCTGGAATCGACCTAAACTAGTCTCTCATTTTTGTTATCACAACGAGAAACGTTTGCCGCAACCATTAACGTCAGCACTGAGGCTGTCTTTAGCTCAAGAGGTCCGCCTGAAATTTGCAGATATGAACAGATATGATGTACTGACTTCGGGTAGAAATTAATCCGATATTACTCATTGCAATATCCTCTTTCAGATTCACAACAAAGTTTTATTATTTTTTTCACGGTTCCTTTGAGCCAACAGTCTATGATATATGGATTCACAGTCTCTACCTCTGTCATATGCAATACTCGACATCAAAATATTTGTAATCTGGTAATCCTTGTCTAAGATTAAATGCAGATGCCAAATACTCTATTTATGCCCTGAGAGCAGTTGGGCAAGACAAAATGTTACCTCTCTGAAACTGAGTCTGAGCCGAGCTTTCTTAGACAAACATCAGCATAAAAGATACATCAGTTTTATTTTTAAAAAATAATTAAATAATTGGCAGGAATAAAAAATCAATAGTCTTTATATTACACTCGCTAGGTTTAAACTTTGTAGAAATAAAACGACTGGTTTGCGAGTCAAGCAGTCATTTTAGAGTTATTTATTGTAATCATACTGAATTCAATGAATCAATTATAAGTAATTACTGCATGAGTGAAAGTTTTAAACTTAATTTAAAGAATTGTTTAGAAACGCATCAGCAAGTAAGTTGAAGGTTTCTACTCAGTTACGATGTATTACTTTTAATAAATAACTTCATTGATGCATGTTGCAAAGAGGTTTTTTCAGGTTCTGATTTAGGTAACTTTAGTCTCAAGACCCTCTGTGAAGCTATAACCAGTTGATTTATTTTTTAGCAACAAACCATTACTAATACTAATTCAAGGAAATATTAAGCTGAGTAAGGTAGAAGTAGTAGTCTTGTACATTTAGTTATGCTTGGATACTTGGTTTAAGCTTTTTTACAAACCTTATTCATTATACCATTAAAACTGAAAAACGTTTTAAGTGACTGGTCATTTCTGCAAGTTCGTCTTGGTACTACATATTTAAAATAACAGACAAATCAACTAACACTTATTTCATCATTCACGTCGGATGATCTTTTGCGTTAATTAGCTGATCATAATTTTAGATAATCGACAATAACCAATATTACTAATTTTATGTATTTGGAGACAACAGAACTTTTCAAAATTATATGTAAATATTTATCTGACACAATTAAAAAGAAAAGTAATGAAACAGCATATCTTCGATTTTGTAATGGCTTATTCCTTGTAGGTATTTATTTAATATATCTAGTTTTTCCAAAGATATCAACAAAATATCTCAGAAATGGCTAATGACTGTTAACAAGTTTTTCATTTAACGTTTATTTTGTAACAAATCACTTAGACTATCAAATGGTTCCATAAGTTTTTTCAAACAGTTTCCTATTAGGAGCCACCTTCCTTTCAAGTCAGACACCTTAATTCCAGTTTCCTTTCCCAGTCAAGGTGAAGTATAAATACTTACTTACTTACTAGCCAACGCCCACTCTTGGCTGTTGGGCCATTTGGTGGCGCGCTGACCAGTAGAGGCGAGAGATCTCTTCTTCCTTCGTGTCGTTCAGGGGTCCATGGTCCAGAGCTGTACATGACTGGAGGTGCTCAGCTGTCATGTCCTCCCCGCTGTCACATAGGGTGCACCTGGGAGACGAGAAGACGTGTATCTTGTTTAGGTGTGCAGCTAGGTAATCGTGTCCAGTTGTGAGTCTAAAAAGTGCAACCCCGTCCCGTCGGGGTAATATGTTGTTAATTGGCCCGTTTTCGACAAGAGTAGCCCAACGTTTATTAAGAGATGCTTCTCGTAAGTAGGCTTGAGTGCTCCTCTTTATTGCAGCATTTATTTGTATTTTTATGGAGGGGAGCGAAGTTGCTACGCTCGGCTGTGGGAGCGTTGTTCCTTTTTTTTGCAATGAGTCGGCTAATTCATTACCTCTTATATCCACGTGGCTGGGGATCCATTGTAATTCAATTTTCCATCCCCTATTCATTAGTTTTGACAAATTTTGACGGCAGGCTAGAGTGGATCTGCAATCGGTCTTCTTGTTATTTGTTACGGCCATTATTGCAGCCATTGAGTCTACAAGAAAGACTGCTTGTGCCGGTGTCTTTATTTTCTTCATTTCGTTTGATGCCGCTAGTATGGCGGTTATTTCACCGTCAAAGTTACTTTGGTTGTTGCCAACTGCTAGCGATCCTTCGAAAAGATTACAGTAATAACCAGCTCCAGTCTGTCCTTTGTCTGGGAGGCACGATCCATCGGTATATACATGTAGCCACTGTGTCTCTGGATAGACTGTGTTGATGGTTCTGAGAGCTGCAGCCTTTAGTTCTAGTGGGTTACAATCTTTCTTTGGGATGTTGTGGTCAAGAAGATTTAGGATTCCCTTGGGCAGTGAATTGAACACTTCATGTTTCCTGATATCTGTTGTATGAGTGCCAACGTTGATGTTGTATTTCTTAATCAACTCTTTATATGTGGTTATCGGAGTTTTTTGTGTTTTTAGCCTCGTTGTGGCTTCTTTAAAGTTTGCCCATCGGTGGCTGTACGTCCTTTTGTTTCTCTCCCAAAACCCGAGGCTGAGTTTTTCTCTTCTAAACTGCATTGGCTCTGTTTCCAACTGTGCCTCCATTGCTGCTATCGGGGTCGATTTTGGTGCACCAGTGATGACTCGGAGGACTGCATTTTGGGTTCTATCCAAGATTTGGGATGTGGTGTTTGACGCTGTGATTGTTGCTTCAGCTCCGTACTCGAGTATGGGGCGTATATATGTTTTGTACGCTGTGTTCAGTACATCCTGATTTGCTCCCCATGTTGTGGCAGTTAGGCGTTTCAGCAGTCTTGCTCTTTTAATGGCTCTGTTGGCGCTTTCTTTGATGTGTGGTTTCCAGGTCATTTTGGAATCTATTGAAACTCCCAGGTACTTGCAGATATTGCTCTCCATGAGTTCGCTATTCCCGTATCGCAGAGAGATTTCAGGTCGCCTTGTTGAAAGTGTAAAAAGTTGGTAAATTGATTTATTCACATTCACACACATCGCGTTAGTCTCCGTCCAAAGCAGCAGGTTAGTCAGCCTTGTTTATTGCTTCTTCTAGTGATTTGATGTTGCTACCACTAGCCCAGAGAATTAGATCATCTGCATAGAGTAGGCCTTGTACTCCAGGCACTGCTCGAACTGCCGTGAGTACGTCATTGATCATCAAATTAAAGAGTATACAACTGATTACGGCTCCTTGTGCTAATCCCTGTCTTTGGATACGATATTTGGACATTCCTCCTGTAAATCTTACTCTAATAAGTCGTTGCGACAGAAAGGATTTGATCCACTTAAATAAATTGTCCCTAACTTCACTTTGGGCTAGCTTGTGTATGAGCATTTCTCTCCAAACGGTGTCGTAGGCATTTTTTAGGTCTATTAGTACAGACAGGGTGGACATTTTCCTTTGGAAGCCGTCTTTGACACACTGTGAGAAGTATACTACTTGATCCATTGTACTTCGTCTCGGTCTGAATCCTGCTTGGTCATCATCGATGGTGTTGTGTAAATCGAAGAATTGGCTCAGTCGGCGGGCAACCATTCTTTCCATTACTTTACTACATGCACTCGTTAGAGCAACTGGTCTATAGCTCCCTGCTTCACTGATAGGTTTGCCTTTCTTATGGATTGGCACTATTTCACCTTTTCGCCATTGATGAGGTACATGGCTAGCCCAGGATAGGTTCACTATCTCCAAGAAGAGCAATTTTGCCTTTTGGCCCAAGTTAATAAGGAATTCCGAGAAAATGTGATCCACACCTGGAGCTTTCCTTGTTTTTGTTTCCTGGAGTGCTTGTTCCAACTCGGCCAACGTGAAATCCTCTGAGCATATTCTGCTGTCTTCTCTAGTTGGGCATGAGCTTTTGGGGTGCTTTAACAGCTTTTTGTATGCACTTTTAGGCTGGTTTACACGACTGATGTTCGCATAGTGCTTACACAGTAGGTTAGCGATATCTCGTGGTTCAGTATAGCATCTTGTTCCCTTCGTGAAGGGTTCTTGCTCTGCAGGCGGTGAGTCACTATTGAGTCGCGATATAAATTTGTGTGCTTTTGCCCCATCCCTCCGAAAGTCAAGGGTGCCTAGAAATTTTCGGAAGGATTCTCTTTTAGACTGTTTTATTTCTTTTTGAAGTTGTGCTTGTGCCCTGCGTAAGGCCGAACAGTCGAGGACATCATTTGTTCTTTCTGCTTCCCTTCTTGCTGCATTCCTTATATTTTTCAGCTCATCCAGTTTGTCACTCCAGAAGGGCCGGTAGGCTTTGACCTGACCCCTTGGTATGCAGGACGTGCTGCATTCTAGGATTGTTTTATTAAAGCTCTCGACAGCCTTCTCCAGCGAACTCCAGTCAATGCTTTCTGCTACGATGTCGTCCGTAAGTGCGCTATACGCCGTCCAGTTTGCCTTCACAAAATTCCATCGGGGAGCTCTAGATGGAGGTTTGAGCGTTTTGAATAGGCTTGTATGTATCAGTATTGCTCGGTGTCCGCACCCTGCTGCGTCATCCAGAAGCCTAACTTTAGTTTTTTGAGACAGTTGCGGATCCAGGATCACCAGGTCCGGTCTAGTAGTACTGCCAGAGTACGACAGGAATGTTGGGGGTGTTTCAACGACTTCCAATAAATTGTCGTCAACCATATCTTCTACCCTTTCACCGGCTCGGGTCGTCGCGGAGTAACCCCATCTTGTGGACGGGCTGTTGAAGTCTCCAACTATAATGCTGTTTGGTTGAAGCGTAGCTTCCACGTATAAAGTTGGCAGTACATTTCCCGGTGGGTTGTAAAGGCTTACAATGCTGAAACATTTTTTATACTTCCAGACTTCGACAAGAACAATTTCGGCCTTGTCCCCCTCCCGCATCTCATGGAGTGTCTTAAACTTGGCACGCAGGTCACTTTTTATTCCGGCAATAATTCCTGATGCTATTTGTCGAGATCGATTCAGCGTGTAAGTCATGTAGTTAGCTATGTTGTAGTATTGGATATTGTCCGTTGCCGCTCCGGCTTCGGCTATAAAATATATATCTACGTCGAAATTGATGACGTTTCGTTTAAATTCTACAAATTTACTGCTGTTGAGGCCTCCAGCATTCCAATACAGAATGCGGAGGCTCGCGTCCAGGTCCTGAGAAGGACCGTTTAAAACTCTTGTTTTTTGTTGAAGGCCTCTCATTTTATGGTCAGCGTGCTGAAGGCGAGCCTCGTGTTGATCGTTCAGTTATTTCAGGCAGGGGGCACCACGTGCAGGCGATCAACATCACCCCCCGAAGTATAAATCTCTCATGGTCTTACTTTTGTTCTTCATGAAATATCTTGCAAAGAGTTTCACATTTGCAACTTGCTTTAACCATAGAACTGGCCATTATGTCATATACACCATTAATCCAAAATAGAAAATATTTATATGAAAAACAACAAATCTATACTGATCTGGCTTTATGACTGATGTGTAAGTTTTTTTTTTTAATCATAAATAATATAGCATTAGATTAATATATATTGCATTTCATGTCATACCATTGTTTTTGTTATGAAATAGATATTGTGCAGTAAATGAAGGCTTTCCAATCTGAAAACTTTGAACCTTGAACCTACATCGATTTGAATGAACATTGGTGAGTAATAAGAGGTTGCCTGGAGGATCAAAAGTGACATAGTGCTGACTTGCGCATTTACCCTGGAGGTGAATTTTATCAAAAGTAAACCCAGAAATCGAAGGAGGGACAAATTGTAAGCACTATTTTATGAAGTTTTTGTGTCAAGTAAGTTATTATTGGTTGAAAATGTTGATTTTTGTGAAAAAAATGCATGTTTTAAAACAGTTTTCAAAAATAACTCAAAAACTATTTGTACTTTGAAAAATTTTACTTCTTTTTCATTTAAAAGCTTGCAGGTGTGGGTTACATCTGTTTTTAGTTTTGACTAATTTTACCAGCTGTGCTGATCTAGAAAACAAAAACAAGTTTTGTTTAAGTTACTGTTTCAGTGAATGTTAAGCAATGTAGCAGCAAATTGATGCTTTATAAATTACAACTATTACCATCTCAATAAGCGATAAAAGCAAAATTTCTTCAACGCCGGCATTAATAATATTAAAACATTTTATAACAAAATTACTTCATTTAAAACAGGCAATATGTGTTTTTAGGGACTAAGTTTTGGTTGGAAATCACACAATGCACACAAAGCAATTTTGGATTCTCATAGTTAATTATTTTAAGGATTCACTTTTTGCCCTATGTATTAGGAGCAACAACTCCAGCTCAAGATATTATTGAAATATTGAATAATGTTTTACTTAGTGGCATACAAGTAGCTTTAAGATTTTTGTCACTTTTCTAGTAACATTTTAAGAAGTGCTGATCTTGATGATGATTAATATATTCTATACTCTATAATAGACTTTACCCAGAACTAGCAATGAGTAATGAAATTCGATAACTAACCTTTAGAGTACGATTAGTGGAGTTGGATTAATAACAGTTAATGGAAATTTAAATGTTACGCTTTTTTAATACATTTTTCTTGAAAAATAATCGGCTAGAAAAATAAATATGAAATAAAATATATAATAATTAATTCCACCTTCATGTGAGCTACTAATTTTTAACTCAAAACAATTGTAAATATTTTACACTTGCCTGTAGTAGCACCTCTTTTATAAATGTTGAGGATGGCTGTTCCAAGAGATGTGTCACATTGCCAACTCAGACCGTAACTCAATTATAAACACTGAAGGCATGTATAACATATTTACGAGTGTTTTTATTATTAAATAGAGATTATTGTAAAACAATACAGAAACTGAGATATCAGCTACTAATATGGCAAAAAGAAACTGAGATATCACCTACTAATATGGCAAAAAGAAACTGAGATATCAGCTACTAATATGGCAAAAAGAAACTCAGATATCAGCTACTAATATGGTTAAAAGAAACCGAGATATCAGCTACTAATATGGCAAAAAGAAGCTACTTATACCTGGAGCTTTACCAAGGTCGCTTAGGGCTATATATATATATATATATATATATATATATATATATATATATATATATATATATATTTAGTTCATTTTATGTAAAGCAAATAGATTAAAGAAATAAGTTATCAGTGGTTTATGTACATAGTGCAATCAATTAGAGTAATGTTTAAATAGTTTTACAAACCATGTTAGTAGTCTTTGAGAATGCTGGAACTATATACCGGCGAAAAGCTTCAGCATAATTGTAAATGTTGAATAAAATATATCTTGATTATGAACTTTTTGAAGTTATTTAATAATTATAACAAATCAAGAAAAAATAATCATCTTTATTATAATATATATATATATATATATATATATATATATATATATATATATATATATATATATATATATATATTTATATATATATATATATATATATATATATAATAAATTACGCCTAATGTCAAATGTAGCAAGTGGCTAAAATAACTTATTAATATTATGCGAAGCCATTTTATGTATAAATAGATATTAACTTTTTGACTTCACCAATTTTTGACTGACCATTAGGAAACCTAATTTTTTATATAACCAAATCTATGGTAACTAGGTACTTTCAAGGTATATTTTAATATAACTGTATAATAATGTCGTATAACATTGTACAGTAGTTTCTGAAGAAAACATGATGAAAAATGTGCCTTCATAACTATGATTATGTTTGCATTGTGATATTACTTATGAAAGTTTGAACCTTATTTATGGTTAGTGGTATTTAAAATTGCTTAATTTTTGTTTAGAATGTATTTTTGAGTAAAATATTGCAATGTAATAACCCCTTCCATACATAAATTGATCGTACTTTGCACTTTTGCCTGTGTATACTAGCTGTTGTGTGTAGACCTTAGAAGAGAGTACTTTGAGTGTTATAATTTATCATATTGTTTAAGGTAGAGTCAGTGGAAGGATACAATGTTGCGTGGTTTTTAAACCCTAATTAAAAAAGCACCATTTGAACAAATAAAAAAATTATTTTGAACACAGGATTTCATTATATAATCCAAAACCTTTCTAATGGAAATAGAAATAAAGTTTTATTTTATATCAAGTAAAAACATAATACAAATGCAAGCTTGACTCGCACATTTGACGTTTTATTTCTACAAAAATAAAAATTACTTGTAATAAACGTTCATTCAGATACAGTATTTGTAAATTTTCAATTTATGGTTCCAAAAGTTCATCATTGGATTAAGATTATCATTTTCAATTTATCTGACAACCAAATAAATATAAACTACCTTTATATTATACGTAAAATTCCTTGTAATTAATAATTTCAGTTCCAACAAGTCGTAGGCAAAACATGTAGATATACCATCTATATAAACACAATAGAAATTAATTCATTAAATTATAAATATAAAACACATAATATTTATTGTTATGGATACCAAAATTTCAAATTTATTGTAGTAATTACAAAATAATAAAATGTCTCTTTATTATTACTCATTTTGGATTTTGAAATATTTAATCCTGCATTTGATATCTTTACAAAAACCCTCGTACAATTTTACTACTTAGCAGTGATAGTTCTACAATGATTTGTTCCTAAGATATAGAATTTTACTATTGCTGTTATTTTTCACTTTACATCTACTACACATCACTTATAGGTCAAATTCTATTTATTTAATAAAAATTATTTGACTAAATATTTATATGATAGAACTGGTTTTTATTTTATTATTTCCATTATTGAATGCATATTTTAATCTATATAGTAACTGATACTATTTCTGAAATTATTTTACATACCTAATCATATTTTACTTTAAACTATTATTCAATTTACTAAAAACATAATGTTGATTCAATTCTTACTATTTTGCAACAAAGACTAAACGATGTAATATTTTGAAACATAAAAATCAAAGGTGGTGGATAGTGGCGTGAACATCAAGTACTTGCCAACTAGCTATTGCCAAAAAACAACAACATTTTTGTTATTGTTACCTAGCGTTATTGTTAGTTATTACCAAATAGCAATAATAGTACTTTCAAATTGAAAAAAAATCCTTGTTTTGATTTTTAATTTTATATTTGCAAATACACACACACACACAAACACACATACACACACACACACACACACACACACACACACACACACAACAATAGAACTGTTTTTTCTGGAATTGATATCTTCCACTCATATGTATAAGCTTGTTGTCACACAGCAATAAAACATATTTTCTCTTACCTCGTAGTTTTCAAAATGTTAGACTCACTGTAACCATATATTATAATCAGCAAATATTTCAGAAAAACTTAAATTCATTTCAATATTATTAGAACACTTTAACATTACAATTTAAAATGTTCAAGAAATGAACTTTCTTAATCTAAATATTTTGAAAATCAACTTATCTATTGGAATAACATTATAAAATCTTGTAAATTTAATCATTCATGAGTTAATTGTGCCTATGTTAATGTATATATGCTGAAGCAGTAATTGAAAGTCAAACAATTAGTTACAGATAGAATAAATTCTATAGATTTTGCAATTAAAGAATTTATCACTTTTACATTAGTTTATGACTATCTGAACTTTAATATATTTTGAAAAGTTATTTTTACATGTCTCAGTAAGTTTTTACAAATTTAAAAAATTTAAAGTTCGGATAGTCAAACTAATGTAAAAGTGATTAATTAAGTTTCATCAAATGTAATGGACTACAAAATTCAAGAGGTTAAAACAAACTTATATAATTTTCTCTGAAAGCAAGATTTCTTTAAAAAAAAAAACCATAATCACCTAAATCCATTTGCTCTACAGCCCTTTCCCCAATAGATAATATGCAACTACAGTAATACCTCGACTTACACTACCCCGTCTTACGCGATTCCCAAATCATGCTATTACGCGGTTTTAAATCATGCTTTAAATTATTATTGTATCTAGTCTTTCGTCCCAATTAAACATGATTCCTGTGTGATTGTATGTAAAATTAAACCCCAACTTACACGAATTCGGCTTACACAGTTATCGCTTGGAAACTTTACAATATTTTCCTTTTTTTTGGTTCAGAAGTTAATTTATTATTTTTTTCACTTTTTTCTTAATGACAGGCATAGATTTTAATTTTAAACCAGACCTAATGATAGCTAATAACTTTTGAACAACATGGATATAATAACATTTGTCCCTAATCATTTTGTGATTAAGGTGTTCTTTTAAAATTCACACATCAGCGTCTAATGTCACAGTATGTAGTACAACAACAGTGAAAGGTTATAGGTAAGTTAGCTTAACATCAATTTGTGTCACAGATAAGTTTGATTAATTTGTGAAGTAATGAGGTGGTAGTAACTTATCCCTACTATTAGGGTTACTGGAGTAAGTATCATTTTCTATGCCTTACTCTTGTATTTTAATGATGTCAGGCTAAACGTTATCAAATCGAGATTTTTCAAAAATCTTTTCTGCACTCGGATGTATATTTTTGAATACTGGGGGTTTGGATTTTATTTCCTGCCCTTAGTAACAGTACACAGTAAGCCTAAACACATTTTACAGCTAAACATTAATATTTTAAAAATGTGATCTGAACTTTAAAATAAGAATTTTATGGATGTATCTTAAATTTTTCTAATTTTTCTAAAATGAGTATTATTTCTGGTCCAGAATTTAAAAACAAATAAAATAACCATCAAAGGTTGTAATAATATGAAAATTGTATACATATTCTCTCATGAGCAGTATTAAGTAAAAACAGTTATTTTGTGATAGTATACAAGAAAGAAACATCGATTGGTTGACAAAAATCTGCACTACCTGTAGAATATTAAAATCTATAACATACAATTAAATATCTGTGACAAAATTACAATTACAAAACAAAATTGCATAGAATTTGAAGAAAACACTTTAAGTTGAACAATATTATAAACCAGTAGTTTATTTTACAGATCAAAAATATCAGATTTAATTACATATTATGATTATATAACAAGGCCTACATGTTGCAAAGGTTAACAAATATAAAACCTTATTTAAATCAGAAAGGAAAAATATGTGCAAAAGGGCTTTAGATTATAATCAAAACTGCAACAGCACTTTAAAAAATTTTTAAATTGAAAATAAATTAATTCTCATTTTATTTTTGTAATAGTTTATATTTTTCATCAAAATATTGATATTTAAATTAATCACTTAAACAATGGTTTATGACTATACGAACTTTAAATTTTGTAAATTGATTAAAACTTACTGAGACAGAACGTTTTCGATCGCTATGTGGTAATCTTCATCAGTGTTTTCTACTTGGAGATATCGGGTCAAGTGGTGACGGTTGTAAAAGGTAGGTCTTCAATAGTATCAAAGAGTATATGTGATTTGTATTGTGTTTGTTCGTGTTTTGTGTGTGTTGTGTTTGTACTTTGTGTTTTAGTGTGTCTGTAAATTTCACATTGTTCTAGTATGTTGAGATGTGGTTATTTTTTGTTGATGTGTAGGTTTCTAGGTTATGGTAAATGTCTGTGTATTTGTGTCCTGTTTCTTTTATGTGATTGTAAAATGTTGAGTTGATGTTCTGTTTGTGTTCGTCGACTCTTTGTTTAAAGCTGCGACCTGTTTGCCCAATGTAGAATTTGTTACATACGTCACAGTTCAGTTTGTATACGATTGGTGCTTGTAGTTTATCTTTGTTGTTGTATTTTGTATTGTAATTTGTTATTAGTTTTTTATGCTAGTTTGTATCCTATTTTTTGAAATTTGCGGGCTATTTTGTTTGTTGTTTTGTTTATGTATGGTAATGTAATGTATTTGTTTTCCCTGTCTGTAGTGTTATTTTAGTGTTTTTTTTTATTTTGTACCATAGCTTGTCTATTATTGTGGTGTTGTATCCATTTGTGTATGCTAAATATTTAATTGTGTTTAGTTCTTTTATTATGTTTCTGTGGTCATTGGGACTTCTTAAAGTCTACGGGGCATGGATTGAAAGCAGCGTGTTTGTGTTGTATAGGGTGGTTTGAGGTCTTGTGGATAAGTGTGTCTGCCATTATGGGTTTCCTGTAATTTTGAAGCTGTGTTTTTGTGTGTGACTTTTTGTTATGGTGAGGAAGTTTAGGGATAGGTTGTTTCAATTTCTGAAGTGAAGTGGAGTTTTTGGTGAATTTTATTAGTGTAGGTGAGGAGTTTTTCACATTGACAAGAGTTGCCTCTGTATAGTGCTATGATATCATCAACGTATCTGTGCCAGTAAATGATTTTCTGTGCCTGTGTATTGTTTGTGAGTATCTTGGTGTTTTCTATGTGTTGAAGAAAAACTTTGCTTAGTACACTACCGATGGGAACTTTCCATGGGTAGGCCATCTGGTTGTGAATAGAAGTTTGAGTTGTGGGTGAAATAGTTTTGTTTGGTGATGGTTTGGAGGATGTTTATGATTTCAGTAACGTGGGTTTTAGGTATATTTTCTTTGTTAAGAAGCAAACCCTCTACTGGCGGCTCTTGGTGTTTTCAAAGTTAAGTAGTTTAAAATTAGTTTAACCAGTAAATTCAAGATGATTATTACATCAAGACACTATAATAATTTAGGTTTGTCATCATTGTAATTAGTAATAATTACTTGAAATTTATAGATTATTTGTAAGATTGATGGTGACACATACAAAAATTATTACTTTTACACTTTTGCTATTAATTATAAAAAGCTTTAAGAATATTCTTTAATAATACACAGTCGTTGAGTTACGCCTTAAAGTAAAACAAAGTTAAAAGCATTAAAATAATTTGGGTGAATATTACGAGTTCATGTCCTCGGTCTGTACATTAAAGAAATTCTGGATGCACTGCTGATTTTAATTATTGGATACTGATAATTACTTGACATCTTTTGCTTACTTGTCCAAAGATTAAGCCTAATTATAGAATTTGCAGTTATTATGATTTAGATAATAATGAACACAATCATTAATAACAGAATTACATGTAGAGACATATAACATAAATATAGCCAACAGGTTTAGCGTGTTTACCTACTGGTGTGATCAGACCTCTGTCAACTCGATCATCAGCTGTTGTATGTAATTTGGAGGCAATGTAAACAAAAATTCTTTATACAAAAAGTGTTTGTAGTTTGTACTCAAAGGTATTGAACTAGTTTACATCCATAACAGAAAATCTTGTGAGGTTTTATAAGTAACTTTTTGTTAAAACTTTTAGCGCAAAAGTAACAACTTTTGTTTTCTCTATTTTTCAGACCTGTCTGCATCACGTAAATAACAACTTTTGTTTTACTCTGTTTTTAAACCTGTCTGCATCTGGTCTAAACCTAATATACTGTCAAAAGTAACCTACCTCATCGGTTATTCTAGCAAAAAAATTTACATTTTATCATTTTGGTACAGTTGGCTTAGTTTTGAGTAATGAAGTAAGTATATTAAATTAAGGTTAAAAATAAATTACTACTGTATAAATAAATACTACTGTTTGGAGAATAATCAGATTTCTTTGTGAGGAATAACTACAGTGATGCACAAAATAAATAACACATTATCCTACAACATGCACAGTAACAATAGTTTTTTTTTTTTTTTAATGTAACATATTAGCGGGATATCATGTAATTTTCCCAACTGCAAATAAGCGAAACTGCGAATAGCGATTGTCCATTGTATTTTCTTTGATCTGTAAATCTGACTCATCTTTCCGCACTACTATACCTATCTCTATTTTAAACTTGTTTAAATTTTCATTATTAACAGATATAGTACTTTTAGAATTTCATGTCTAAAATGTTTTCCATGGAGTCTCTTTGTAATGGGTAGATACGTCTTTTCGCCCCATGCGAGTATAGTCTTACTTCAGGTAAACGACATCGACTACATAATACCATAATTGTCATATATTTCCAATAACATGGTTTTATTATGTACTTTCCTTAGACATAATTATTGCTGTCTGTTCTTCTTTCTCTTTCTTATTGTAAGGAAGTGCAATACTTCTTTATGCCCGTGGTAGAGAGTACTTCTACTTAAAGCACAGTTCATCCCAAACATGATCCCCATATATCCTTCATCAAGATCCCTTGTACTTCTCTATATTCATGACCCTTTCCTATTTCTCGACTGATTATATGAGTTTAAAAAAACTCCTAATCTTACAAATATGAACACCAATATACCCATACCCCAAACGCTCAACATCCTAGAAACTCAATTAACACAGAAAATATACCTAAAACCCAAGTTACCGAAATCATAAACATCCTCCAAACCATCACCAAACAAAACTATTTCACCCACAACTCAAACTTCTATTCACAACCAGATGGCCTACCCATGGAAAGTCCCATCAGTAGTGTCCTAAGCAAAGTTTTTCTTCAACACATAGAAAACACCAAGATACTCACAAACAATACACATGCACAAAAAATCATTTACTGGCACAGATACGTCGATGATATCATAACACTATACAGAGGCAACTCCTGTCAATGCGAAAAACTCCTCACCTACACTAATAAAATTCACCAAAAACTCCACTTCACTTCAGAAATTGAAACAAACGATCCCTAAACTTCCTCACCATAACAAAAAGTCACACACAAAAACACAGCTTCAACATTACAGGAAACCCATAATGACAGACACACTTACCCACAAGACCTCAAACCACCCTATACAACACAAACACGTTGCTTTCAATCCATGCTCCATAGACTTTAAGAAGTCCCAATGACCACAGAAAACATAAACAAAAACTAAACACAATTAAATATTTAGCATACACAAATGGATACAACACCACAATAATAGACAAGCTATGGTACAAAGTACAAAAAAACACTAAAATAACACTACAGACAGGGAAAACAAATACATTACATTACCATACATAAACAAAAAAACAAACAAAATAGTCCGCAAATTTCAAAAAATAGGATACAAACTAGCATAAAAAACTAATAACAAGTTACAATACAAAATACAACAACAAAGATAAACTACAAGCACCAATTGTATACAAACTGAACTGCGATTAATGTAACAAATTCTACATTGGGCAAACAGGTCACAGCTTTAAACAAAGAGTCGACGAACACAAACAGAACATCAACTCAACATTTTACAATCACATAAAAGAAACAGGACACAAATACACAGACATATACCATAACCTAGAAATCCTACACATCAACAAAAAAGGACCACATCTCAACATACTAGAACAATGTGAAATTTACAGACACACTAAAACACAAAGTACGACCACAACACACACAAAACACGAACAAACACAATACAAATCACATATACTCTTTGACACTATCGAAGACCTACCTTTTACAACCGTCACCACTTGACCCGACATCTCCAAGTAGAAAACCCTGATGAAGATCACCACATAGCGATCGAAAACGTTCTGTCTCACTAAGTTTTAACAAATTTACAAAATTTAAAGTTCGGATAGTCATAAACCATTGTTTAAGTGATTAATTTAAATATCAATATTATGATGAAAAATATAAACTATTACAAAAATAAAATGAAAATTTTTTAAAGTGCTGTTGTAGTTTTGATTTAATCTAAATCTCATTTGCACATAATTATCCTTTCTGATTTAAACAAGGTTTTATATTTGTTAACCTTTGCAACATGTAGGCCTTGTTATATAATCATAATATGTAATTAAATCTGATATTGTTGATCTGTAAAATAAACTACTGGTTTATGATATTGTTCAACTTAAAGTGTTTGCTTCAAATTCTATGCAATTTTGTTTTATAATTGTAATTTTGTCACAGATATTTAATTGTATGTTATATATTTTAATATTTTTCAGGTAGTGCAGATTTTTGTCAACCAGTCGATGTTTCTTTCTTGTATACTATCACAAAATAACTGTTCTTACTTAATACTGTTCATGAGAGAATATGTATAGAATTTTCACATTACTACAACCTTTGATGGTTATTTTATTTGTTTTTAAATCCTGGACCAGAAATAATACTCATTTTAGAAAAATTACAAATATTTAAGATACATCCATAAAAACTCTTATTTTAAAGTTCAGATCACATTTTTAAAATGTTAATGTTTAGCTTTAAAATGTGTTTAGGCTTACTGTGTACTGTTACTAAGGGCAGGAAATAAAATCCAAACTTCCATTATTCAAAAATATACATCCGAGTGCAGAAAAGATTTTTGGAAAATCTCCATTTGATAACGTTTAGCCTCACATCATTAAAATACAAGAGTAAGGCATAGAAAATGATACTTACTCCAGTAACCCTAATAGTAGGGATAAGTTACTACCACCTCATTACTTCACAAATTAATCAAACTTATCTATGACACAAATTGATGTTAAGCTAACTTACCTATAACCTTTCACTGTTGTTGTACTAACATACTGTGACATCAGACGCTGATGTGTGAATTTTAAAAGAACACCTTAATCACAAAATGATTAAGGACAAATGTTATTAAACCCATGTTGTTCAAAAGTTATTAGCTATCATTAGGTATGGTTTAAAATTAAAATCTATGCCTGTCATTAAGAAAAAAAGTAAAAAAATAATAAATTAACTTCTGAACCAAAAAAAAGGAAAATCAGAAACAAAATTTATAACCCTTGCTGAAATAAACTAAGGCCTTTTGTCAAGTTTCTAACTGTCATTTTATCTTCTAGGTCAACTGGGGTTAAAGAATCTGCTCTTTTAAGGTCCTGCTCTTGTTCATGCATTTCTTTGAGCTCATCAATTAATTGTCAGCTCCTGGTTGTATACATCCAGCAGTTCTTGAACGTCATCATTATCTACTTCTAAATTTAGTTATCTATCAAAACCGACAACTTCTTCAATCACATCAGCAATTTCATCAGACTTTGGCACTGATTCCGCTTGAATTTCAGTGGCGAAAAAATACACACACCTTTCTATTCAAGTTTTTTGTGAGAGCTCGTTGTTCAGTCTTATGGATACATGCAGATGCGCAAATGGTTTTCTTGTGTAACCTTTAAATATTTTAAATGTTAAACCTTTAAATGTTTTGATGACCTCGTGATCCATCAGTTGAAGCAAATTATTTGTGTTTGGTGGCAAAAATATCACTTTCACGTGTGTGTCAAAATTAGTTAAAGTAGTAGGAGGATGGCCAAGTGCACTGTCAATTAATAGGAATTACTTTAAAAGGAATTGCAATAAAAATCGTTTTAAGGTATGAAATGATGACCAAAGCACTCCTAAAAAAAAGCTCTTACCAAAGCCATCCGATTCGACTTCCAATTCACAGGCAGGCTAGCCTTAGAAATATGTTTTAATGACCTTGGATATTCTGAGCGATAAACTATGAGAGACTGCAACTTACAGTCAACAGCTGTATTTGTGCCAAATAACACCGTCAATCGGTCTTTGGCGGCCTTAAAACCTGAAAATATTTCCTCTTCATGAGCTATGACGTTTTCATAAGTATTTTCTTCCGGAACATGCCAGTTTCTGTGTAACTTGGGTAGCATGATTTAAAACCGCGTAATAGCATGATTTGGGAATCGCGTAAGACGGGGTAGTGTAAGTCAAGGTATTACTGTAGTTGCATATTATCTATTGGGGAAAGGGCTGTAGAGCAAATGGATTTAGGTGATTATGGTTTTTTTGAAAGAAATCATGCTTTCATAGAAAATTATATACGTTTGTTTTAACCTCTTGAATTTTGTAGTCCATTACATTCGGTGAAACTTAATTAATCACTTTTACATTAGTTTGACTATCCAAACTTTAAATTTTTTAAATTTGTAAAAACTTCCTGAGATAGAACGTTTTCGATCATTCAGTGGAGATATTCATCAGTGTCGTCTGCTTGGAGTTGTTAGATTAAGTGGTGATGGTTTTAAATAAATTTGTTTTATATAACACATCAAATATATAAACAGTTGACTTACTTTGTTATATACTAACATATTTAGAACACAATAACATTTATTATTGCTGCAGAAACTATTTTTAATAAAGTGTTAACTCAAGAAAAACAATAGAGCTATTTTAAAACAAAAAAATGTGTCTGTATTTCATAGTTTATATTTAGAGAATGTTGTACAAAAGTTATTTAGAAAAATTTGTTACAAATAAAATAAATATGAAGCATAAAGTAGTGGATAAACTTTAAAAACAGTTAAAAAATATCATACTACCATTTAGTAAGCTTAATCCATTAAGGGCGAGTTGGTATATACCATTGTCAGAGGCCATAGCTAAATGATCTGCTGTTACTAATCCGATAAACGTAAGGGATGTTAAATGTTTTTAAGGGCCTTTTAGTCCCTTGCATAAGTGATTTAAAACATCCTAATATAGTGAGTAATAGGTATTTTCAGTTAGAACATATATTTCATTTTAACCCACAAGAACTGACTTGCCTGTCGAAAAGACCGGGTAAGTAGTTTTTCCAATGAAAATTATCTTTGTTGGGTGTTGTTAGTGACTGTACCTCATGCTCCTTTTTCCAGGAACACCATGAGTCACTTTCCATTATTCTATAACAGCTATGTTCAGTGTAGTGACAGATTTCGTAGAGAACTGTGCTTTTGACAGTGAGTCAGTAAGTGTGTTTTAGATTTGCCAGTGTGTTTGACAATGAGTCAGTTTTCGTGCTATTGAAATTGGTAACTTTTGAATAGTGAATACTAAGTACTTTTTGCTAATTATGAATTAATTTCCTATACAATAAAAATTTTGAGTTCTAAGTTCGGATTTAGAGGTGGTTGGGCTTACAAAGGATCAGAAAATAAGAATGTAATTTTAATCTCTACTATGCATAATGATGATATGAATGACAGGGATGTAAATTCGCCCACATTTATTAAGCCGGATATTGTATGGTTTTACAATAGCAGCAAGGGGGTGTAGACACAGTTGATGGTTATAAGGAACATTATTCAGTGTTTATAATAACAAACCGATGGTCTACAACCGTCTTCTATGTATTACTAAATATCACCGCACTGAATGCATACGTCATTTTGAAGGCTAACAGCAAACAACCAATTGATAGGAGATCATTTCTGAAGAGCCTGAGACTGGAGAAATGCCTAGACTATATGACGACAAGAATTTCCATCAAAGGTACACCTATACTTACAAAAGAGTTGATATCTCGGGTCTCGGATTTGAAAGGCCATAGGCACGAGTTGCTGCTCCTGTATATGGTGTGATTGAAGGCAGATGCTTCAAATGCGGTTGGCGGAAAAATCGCACAGCCAAAACAAGATGTGACCTATGTCAAGGATTCATATGCAAGGAGCACATGTATCTCAATGTGTTGACTGCTTCGAAGGAGAAGATATGGACATTAGTGATGATGAATAAGATGTTACAGGACCATAAATGGGGTGAAAAACAGTACACAGGTGTTTTACAGATATCTTGTTTGCTTTTTATTTTTAATGTATATTATATTTTCGTTTAAACCTAATTTTTAAAGAATTTCGTTTGACAAAAATATTTGTAGTTTTTAGAAGTAGGCTAATTGTAATGTTTTATATATACCGTGTATCAATATTTAATTATATATTTATATTTTATAGACAATATAAAATTTTTAAGGTATAAAATTAGTTTTAAAACAGTTTTAGTTGATCTACTCAAATTTTGTTTATAGCGTTAAATAGATTTAATAGTACTGTGATTTATACAATTATTTTTTTCTATGTTACATAAATATTTTTCTACACATATATCCTACATAAAATAATCAAATAACTATTTAGAAATACTTTTCTGCTGTTTTGATAGAAATAAAAACATCTTTGTATGAAACACAGCAGTTTTTTATTAAACCTGGTCTAAGTGACAGTGGGTCAGTCATCACGTTTTCAAATCTAAGTCAGTTCTGCCGGGTTAAAGGTATTAACTTTCCTAAAGGCTTTGAGACAGATATCTAAATTTGAAAAAAATCATAATTTAAACATTAGTATGAACATATATGGATTGAGCTAAATAAACATTAACTATTTTAAAAAATAATATTATTTAAAGAAACCAAATATATGTACATTGAATATTATACACTTTATATTTTATTTTTTTAAACAAATAAATTTATTGAATTATAATAACATTTTCCAAAGAAACTAAACAAACTTTCACTAATTTTAATATGATATTTTCTTAAAGAAACTATATACACATTGAATAGAATACAATTTGTTATTAATCACTTAAACATTAGTTTATGACTATCCAAACTTTAAATTTTGTAAATTTGTAAAACACTTACTGAGACAGAACGTTTAGGATCACTATGTGGTGATCTACTCGATCTCAAGACACTGATGATGTTCACCAAATAGCGATCAAAAACATTCCGTCTCAGTTTACAAATTTACAAATTTTTTACAAATTTACAAAATTTAAAATTTGGATAGTCATAAACTAATATTAAAGTGATTAAATTAGTTTCCCTAAAGGTGATGGACTACAAAATTCATGAATTCAATATTGTATTTTTAAAACAAATACATTTATATATTCATTGTAATATAATAACATTTTTCAAACTAAATAAACATTCACTGTTTTTAAAAACATATTTTTTTAAAAGAAACTAACTATACAATGAATATTATACAATTAACTTTACAAAATTTGTTATATGGACCTCATATTTGTTCATGTATTACATTTGAAAGAATTTTTACAATTAAATATACCAAACTTTTATAAAGCACCTCATACCTGTGTAAGTATTACATTTAAAACATTACAACAAATTGAATTACTGGTTTTTATAAAATTAAATGAAGGTATAGCTAAATATGTAACAATTTACAGATATGTGACAAAGTCTTATGTTCAACCTTTTGAACATCATTTGGTTGCCGGCTGGGCATTGCAACTTTACACAGGATGAAAAAGGCATCATCATTTTCACCTGTATAATAAAACCCAGCATAAACCATATCATAACTATTTGGATATGATTTAAGCCAAGTAACCAAAGTCTATCTCATATACTTTACTATATCAGCAAGTACTAATTTACTTGCAAAATAATATTTAAACACATATTTTAATTAATCACCGAAGGTAATGGACTGTAAAATTCAATAACACATATTTTAAGTCTAATATTTTCAACATTTGCCCTTCACACTGACAAAACTTGTTATAACATAATCTTTCATTGGTGCTTGCAATAACATTTATGTCATCACAAACATGAAGTTTAATAAAAACGGGTTTTCAAGAACAATTCATTATTATCTCAGCATTACAATAATGATTTATACACATGATTTACCATTAATTTCATTATAAGAATCCATTATAATTAATTTTTAAAACTTTGTACAAAAACTGTTAAAGCCTCATAATTTAAATTTGTCTTTCACACGGTAAATTAATTAAAGTATCTTGGTATTTTTCAAGTTCTCAAGTAAATGGTGAATAATGTCTTTTGTGTTATTATAATTATATAAAATAAAATGGTTAGGTAAATATTTTACTAAACTATCTTGAACACTTTCTTTTTCGTAATATTCTCTAATTTCTTGAATTTTGTAGTTTATTATATTCGGTGAAACTTATTGAATCACTTTTACATTAGTTTATGACTATCCGAACTTTAATTTATTTTGTAAATTTGTAAAACCTTACTGAGAAATGTCAAAATAACTTTTCAAAATAAATTAAAGTTCGGATTGTCATAAACTAATGAAAAGTGATAAATTCTTTAATTGCAAAATCTATAGAATTTATTCTATCTGTAACTAATTGTTCGACTTTCAATTACTGTTTCAACACATATACATTAACATAGGCACAATTAGCTCATGAATGATTAAATTTACAAGATTTTATTATGTTATTCCAATAAATAAGTTAATTTCTAAAATATTTAGATAAAGAAAGTTCATTTCTTGAACATTTTAAATTGTAATGTTAAAGTGTTCTAATAATATTGAAATGAATTTAATTTTTTCTGTCTTTTTTACATAAACCACTTTTACTACACCACTTAACAACCTCTACATACGTTATGAAGCCAATTATAAAGTGTTCTATATCAGCATCCTCTAGGTCGTTCAACTCACTGTAGCTTTAAGTTTCTTATTTAACTGATGAGGTATCGCTTTACCACAAGCGCAAAGATTAGGATGTTCTTTCTATTAACATTTGAACTATTTCTCAACTGATCACATGATGATACTATAAATGATCCTGTTGAAATAATATCCTAGATTGTAATATCAACACATGCTGTAACAAAGACAAGTTGTAACATGAATTTCAAGATACAAATAAGGAAAATACAAACTAGTCTGCATCATCATACAATAAATTGATGGCCTCATTTACTTGGAAATAAACTAAATCAGGTGAAAACATTATTCCTTAAATAATAGATGCTAGATTGCTTCACCTTCACCCTAACATTTTAAATCACAACAGTTTCTTGATTAACAATTTTAATAAAATAAATTTATGAATTGCATAAAGGTATTAAGATTCCTTTGCTAATGAATGTTGGACATAAACTTTGGTCTCATTTTTAATTTTTTTCATAGGAATATATATATATATATATATATATATATATATATATATATATATATATATATGAAGTTAATATATTACTATTGTAAGTAATTTTATCCACCATTAAGTGCAATAATTTTACCTTGAGTGATGAGGCACCTTTCGGTCACTTGACCATTGTCGAATCACTGATATTTTTCTGGTGTAGATGTTCGGTCCGTGATATTGGTATTTGTTGACTTTACACGCACTTTCTCTTGATCTGTGTGTATGATGTTTTTATATAGTATGTCTTCTGTGTATGTTGTTTGTAGATTCATTAAATTGTTGTGTATGTTTTTATAAATGTGGTAATTTTTCTAGTGAGTTTAGTTCTATTGGGTTGTTATTTATTTCAAGTTTGGTTAGGTTATTTTCGTAATTTGTTATTTCACGTTTATGAGATATTAGGTGTGCTGCAACATTTGATACTTTTGAATTTTTGTTTTTGAATGCTCTATAATGTTCTTCAAATCTTATTTTAAATGTTCTGGTTGTTTTTCCTATGTAAAAAGCGTTACAGTTGTTGTATGTGATTTTGTAAATTCCTGATAGGTTATGTTTTTCTGAATTTGTTTTGTGGTTTGTGTTATTAAGATATTTTATTATTTTGTTGTTTGGTTTGTATGTTGGAGTGTAGTATTCTTTGTTGTATATATTTGTTATTTTTTCTATTTTGTTATTGGTGTATTTATATTTGAGGTAGATTTTTTTATTTTCATTATTTTCGTGTTCCGGTTGTAGTGTTGTGTTGAGGTTAGGTTTTTTTGTGAATTTATTGTATATATTTTTTATAATGTGTTTGTTGTATCCATTTTCTATTGCTATTTTTGTAATGTTATCTAATTCTTCATTTAATTTTTGTTTGTTATCCTGTGTGTATTTTGTTGCTTTATTTATCATGTTACTGTAAGTGTTAATTTTGTGTGTCCAGGAAATAGGTTTCCTGTATACTGTAGTTTCTATTTTATTATCATTTATATTTAAAGTGATGTCGAGATAGTTGATTGTTCTATTTGTTTCTGTTTCAATGGTGAATTGTATGTTTTCGTTGTATGTATTTAGTTTGTTTAATATTATGATGTGTTCGTTGTGAATGGTAGGTTGGTATATTACGAGTATATCGTCTACATATCTTGTCCATAGTGAAATATTGTGTGTGTTTAGTATAGGTTTAATTATTATTTGTTCAAAGTGTTGTAAATATATTTCTGACATGACAGATGATATGGGTGAACCCATGGGGAGTCCAGTTGTTTGTTTATAATATTTATTGTTAAATTGGAAGTAATTTTGGTTACATATGTGTTTGGTTAGCGTAATGATACTATCTATTATGTTTCTTTACTATCTATTATGTTTCTTTTTTCGTTATTGTGTATTAGTTTGTTTTTTATTATTTCTATAGTTTCTTCTATTGGGTTACTAGGGTACATGTTAGTTATGTCATAACTTATTATTTTTGTGTTGCTGTTTGTTTTTATCGTTTTTATTTTATTAATTAATTCATATCCATTTTTTATATTGTATGTGTTGTTGACATGTATTTTAGATCTTATGATTTTGTCTAGTATTTTTGCGATTATGTAAGATGGTGCTGTTGTGAAATTTATTAGTGGTCTAAATGGTGTGTTGGGTTTATGGATTTTAGGTATCCCTGATAATATTGGTGCACATGGTTTGAATGGGTATAGTCTTGTGTGGTATTTTAATTTATTGTTATCGTTTAGGGTATTTCGGTGAGTGACTATTAAGTTTTTTATTGTAATAAGGTATTTGTTAGTTGGGTCTGGGATTTGTTCGTATTTATTTTCTTTTATGTAGTTAGTCATTGAATGTATTTGGTAAAAATATAGAAAATATTCTATTATTACTGGTGTATTTGTTTTATCTGATTTTAATATTAAGTAGTCGTTGTTTTCTAGTTTTTCTCTGAGTTTTATAATTTCTTTTTTATTTATTTTATTACCAGTAAGAGTTTATAATTGAGTTACGGTCTGAGTTGGCAATGGGACACATCTCTTGGAACGGCCATCCTCAACATTTATAAAAGAGGTGCTACTACAGGCAAGTGTAAAATATTTACAATTGTTTTGAGTTAAAAATTAGTAGCTCACATGAAGGTGGAATTAATTATTATATATTTTATTTTATATTTATTTTTCTAGCCGATTATTTTTCAAGAAAAATGTATTAAAAAAGCGTAACATTTAAATTTCCATTAACTGTTACGTTCCCCTAACTTACCGCGAATACAGTAACCAACTGTATATTGGAAAAGGGAGGGTTACGTTCCCCTAACTTACCGCGAATACTGTAACCAACTCTGTATTGGTAAAATGAGAGTTACGTTCCCCTAACTTACCGCGAATACTGTAACCAACTGTATATTGGAAAAAGCGAGGGTTACGTTCCCCTAACTTACCGCGAATACTGTAACCAACTGTATATTGGAAAAAGGGAGGGTTACGTTTCCCTAACTTACCGCGAATACTGTAACCAACTGTATATTGGAAGAAGGGAGGGTTACGTTCCCCTAACTTGCCGCGTATACTGTAAACAACTGTATATTGGAAAAGGGAGGGTTACGTTCCCCTAACTTACCGCGAATACTGTAACCAACTGTATATTGGAAAAGGGAGGGTTTTGATCCACGTCAAAAAGTTAACCTAATTACAGCTATAATGTACACGTTTAATACAGTAGGGTTGTTTACGTACTAAACAGGGTTTGATTATTTACGTGTCCCTTTCATCCGAAAACACCAAAATTCTATTGAATATATAGGGTATCACTCACAGACACAGGTATTCTTTATTGTTACACACAATCCATTAATTTTTTAAACACCTAATTTTAGGGAAATAATCTTTTAAAAAATGTTAACTTGATTTCTAAAAAACTTGAGATTTTACTTCGTGTGCGAGTTTTTTCTAGTTCTTTACACACTTCTTGATATGACATGGCGATAATGCTTGTTCCATCCAGCGAATAAATTTTAATACCCATTCTAAAAAGGGATCAATTTCAATAACGGCTGCAGCAAACTGTTTCCTAAAACATGCAATTCAACGACAGATTTTAATATCAACTTCGGCGATATATTTTTACGATTTCTTCGTCTTTGTTAAACCACGAGCTGATTTCCCCTACTTAGCTAAGAAAGTTTGTGAAGGCATTCTTTTCCAAAACAGTCCAGTCTCCTCTGGGTTAAAAACTTGATCCACTGTGTAGCTTTTCTCCGAAATAAGATTTGTATATTGCCTTGGAAATAAATTGGTGACTTCGTGGTCCACTGATGCTGATTCACCGGCAATTTTCACGTTGTGAAGAGGAAACCATCTCTAGAACTTTTCAAAACACTCTTTACTTGCTGGAACTGATTAACTGTCAACGTTCATACTAACGCCTATCTATTTCACGAATAAAAATTGAACTCAGAGGCATCCTATTTTTGTGATTGATCTTCTATCCTCACACTCACAGCTTTTTTCCATTTGTTTGACGTTTATATTTCGCGACACACAGAGGTAACTTTCACAGATTGACACATCAATTCTTTGACACTCCTTATTCTTAATTTTTTTAATAACCTCAACGTACGTTAGTATATATATATATATATATATATATATATATATATATATATATATATATATATATATATATGTATATATATAAATTTAACTTTGCAACACATTCTTCTTGTATTCACTTATCACTATCACTGTATGTACTTAAACAAAAATCTTACTTGGTATTTATGCGAATTAACTTTAAAAGATTGATAGTATTTCCATTATCGAGAATCACTGACCGGGGGTTGTAGTAGACTGCATTCTAGTCTAGTAGACAGGGGCAGTCTACTGGAACACCCTGTCAGTGGTGCTCGATAATGGAGATACTATCAATCTTTGAAAGTTAACTCGCATAAATATAGTGAAAGTGATATATATATATATATATATATATATATATATATATATATATATATATATATATATCATGACGCTCTTTTTTTGTGCTACGCTTTGCGGCGCCAAATATAACTTCCTTTAGGTGGCTTTCTTTCAATATAACAAGATTATTTATTCAAACAATATTTTAATTAATAGAACTCGGTTTTGGGCCCCACGTATCTCTGATAAGAGTGAAAAGATTATTTAGAATATTGATTTCTAGGTTATACTGAAAACACACAATTTACAGGTTAAAATAATTTAATTCAGTTTTAGCACAATTAGAATATTATTTATATTAGAATTACTGAATTTCATTGAAATTTGGCTTGCTCAAATATTAATCTACAAGAGACTTTTAACTTTCTTTCTTTTTTATACTTAACCTAATTTACATAAATTTGTTTTGATCTCCTGGTCGCTGTATAAGGTTCGAGTTGCAATTAGAGAAATTAAAGTTTAATAATATTTATAGTTCTGATTTATGAATATTTCTTTTATGGAATAATAACTATAATTAATGTGATTGGCAGATTAACAGAAAAGTTCAATGTTCAAAGATTACTGAGAAAAGTTATTATTACTATTTGAGGTTCAGCTGTTCGTGGCTCGTGGTCCTGAAGTTCCTTTCGTGCACTATTATCACAATCACTGTTATCGAAGATTTACTTGCATAATTGCTTACGACGATTTACTTAGTATAATTGCTTGCGACGATTCAATAGATGTTCACTGTCTTCAACTAATTATTTAAAATAATGGCACTAACTGGAGGTAACTTGACCGACGTCCACTCCCAACGAACGTTCCTGGATGACCTCCCGTTTCGATGTTTTTCCCAACTAACTTTCTGAACCTCTTATCGCTTCTTCCCTAGTTTAGACCAATCACATTTCATAATTTTAACTTTTTTAACGTATTTTTGAAATTTAAAGTCTTTTTGCAACTGGCTTTCACTTAACGGTACCAGGTTTTTTTCTTTAGTTTTTTGAGCGACCATGAGTCTTAATACTAACAAACTTTTTTGATAATTTATGGTACTATAAAGTAATAATAAAGTCAGCTTGGCCTTGTACATTGTAGTTTTAATTTTACACACTTAATTTATAGTTCTCTTTAGAGTCCCTGTTAACATATCGTTATAATATATATATATATATATATATATATATATATATATATATATATATAAAGAACAAAAGTCTAAATACAAATACAAGAATTATAATTCTTGTATTTGTATTTAGACTTTTGTTCTTTATTAATACACAAGAAAACGTACTGCGATATATATATATATATATATATATATATATATATATATATATATATATATATATATATATATAATAAATGTTATTTGTGGTTTAGAGGTTTTATTTATTTAAAAATAAACATTACGCCACAGTTGCTTCATACAGTTATCAATTATAATTCTTGTATTTGCATTTTTACTTAGTTTTTTATTAATTCACAAGAATACATTATGCGATATATAGGTTATATATATATAAGTATATATATATATATATATATATATATATATATATATATATATATATATATATATATATAACTTATATATCGCAATATGTATTCTTGTGAATTATTAAAAAACTAGGTAAAAATACAAATTCAAGAATTATAATTGAATTGACAATTCAAACAGTAATTTATACTGTATATATATATATATATATATATATATATATATATATATATATATATATATATATCCCCTTAATATCTAGTTGATGAAACACACATTTATTTAAGATCCCGGAATATAATTAATTTATATTTATACTATCACAAATATATTGATGCAATACGTATTATAAAGTACAAAACGTCGGCAATATGACTCGCTTGGTTCCTTCCGCATTTTATATTTAATTTATTTTTTGTATATTAAAGTTATAAATTTAACAAATTCTTTTTTGTTCATTGTAAATTGATTCAAAATAAACTAAAAACTAATGGTGGTATTTGTTTATTTTGAAGCTAATAAGCTTTTTCCATCTCTAATTCTTAGATATCCCAGGACTACTTACTTGTTTAGCAAATGTATTTTTAATCAGCAATATTGAGATACATCAGTTTGTAGTAACACATTTTAAAAAGGTCATTATATCGGTCATTATATATATAATAATTTGTCTCCCAAGTAATTTAAGAGATAAAAAATATGTATATAATATATATATATTATAAAAATAAATAATAATTTGTCTGCTAAATAAATTAAGAGATAAAAAAAAGTAAAAGGTTGTGAGTGAGTCTCTTCAAATGCTTATTCTGCGCTAATTTAAACTTCGCTTTCAAGGTTGGTTGGACTCAATATGTACTGTAGATGTTGACATGTATATAATATATATAAATAAATATATATTATAAATATACATAATAATTTGTGTCCTAAATAATTTAAGAGATAAAAAAAAGTAAAAGGTTGATAATTTAAGAGATAAAAAAAAGTAAAAGTTTGGGTAAAAAAAAAGTAAACGGTTGATAATTTAAGAGATAAAAAAAAAGTAAAAGGTCGGATTAAAAAAAAAAGTAAAAGGTTGGGTGTGAGTCTCTCCAAGTGCTTATTCTGCGCTAATCTACACTGCCCACTCCGTCGCGGTTATGCTTTTGGGAGTGAACACAGTATAAATCAGCACAGACACGAGGAAATCCCCAAACCCGGCCTCCAAAGTAGCTTGGATTACAGGAATACGCCACGATTCCCAGCCAATATCATATGATTAAAATAGCTTACTTATGTGTCACTTCTATCCATCTCTATAGTAGTTCGATATTTCACTGCTAGATGTCGCACTAATCCTAGAGCAGTCTTTTGAGTAAACTAAGAATAGACTTTCTTGGGTGCAGAAACGCTATGCGCAACCTTCAACTGAGTTCCTATCAACAATGGCGGTAGAAACTCGTGGTCTAGTGGTTAAGGTACAAGCATACGAATCGGAAGTTCCGAGGTCAAATCCTGAACTTCCATTTTAATTTTTTTTCTTGAAACATTCTAGTTTTAATGAATCGTATTTGTTGTGATAGGTTAGGTTAGGTTAAGGTACAGGCATACGAATCGGAAGTTCCGGGTTCAAATCCTGAACTTCCATTTTAATTTTTTTTCTTGAAACATTCTAGTTTTAATGAATCGTATTTGTTGTGATAGGTTAGGTTAGGTATTATAAACAATTTATAAATGTCTTTTGAATAAAAATGGCAAAGTTAAATTTAATTTTTACATAGTGAGTTTCCTTCCTTTTATACCTACATTAAAATTTACGTACGAAGTATCCAGTCAGGATAGATTTGGTAATAATTTTATTCAACATTAATATCTATTTTTATTAAAATATAGGTACGACGTATCCAGTCAGGATAGATTTGGTAATAATTTTATTCAACATTAATATCTACCTTTATTCAAGTATACCTACGAAGTATACTACTTCCCCCTCTGCTGCAGTTAACCCTCCATCTGTGACGTCACGCGCATACGCGTTGATGGCGTTATTGCACCGGAGAAGATCTATTGTAAATTAAGTACTAACATAACAAAGAAGATATGGAGGTATATTAACCCTTCCTTATACTCGGACGTTTTCCGTAGTTTGGTGCAAGTGATAATGCCTTTAAAGTAATTCTTTCGGAGTAAATTCTTTTTTTGGGATAATTACACAATCGGATCATCAACCTTAAATAAAACAGGGGAAAATTTAATAAACTATTTTTTTTATAAATCATAAAAATATGCTAATTATAAATATAGGAGTTTTAATGTTCAAAAAATAATTTTCATTAATTTAATAATAATTAATTAATATTATTAAATAATTATATTAATTAGTAATTTGTTTTAAAGACACAATATCTTTAAAGTTCCATGGATGTTTTAAATAACATGTTAAAACAAAAGTAATCAAAGTTGGACCCATCTTTAATAATAGCCATATTTCTCTTCAGTGAGCAAAAACAAATTTTGACAATGTTGATGAAAGGAAAACTTGATGATTTACATTTATTCATATGCACTGACTTAATAAATGAAAACAGTGTTTGCAATGAATAAAGACAGTAGGTTAGCTAATGTTGATAAGGAGTTAACAAATTTACTAAATAAAAAGTTCGGATAGTCATAAACTATTGTTTAAGTGATTAATAGAAAACATAATAATTTATTAATTTTAAACTACTTAACTGAGTGAATACGTAATTGCTTACTTCCTGACGCGTTTCAAAAAGATCGTTCCTTTTAAGAAGCAAACCCTCTACTGGCGGCTTTTGGTGTTTTAAAGTTAAGTAGTTTAAAATTAGTTTAACCAGTGAATTCAAGATGATTATTACATCAAGAAACTGTAATAATTTAGGTTAGTCATCATTGTAATTAGTAATAATTACTTGAAATTTATAGATTATTTGTAAGATTGATGGTGACACATACAAAAATTATTACTTTTACACTTTTGCTATTACTTGAGACCAAACGTTTTGTCAGGCAAAAATTCTGGTCGCAAGTAATAGCAAAAGTGTAATAAGTAATTAACATCCAGCTCGTCATGAACAGCAACAAGATTTCGAAAAATTGTTAATTTAGTATTTTTGTGATTGTAATCAGTGGCACACCAAAGGAAGGATCTGGCACCCTTGGCCATCCTTATAAGAAAAAAAATATGTGTGTCGTCGATACTTTCATTGGAAAACGTATAGTGCCCATATGCCATACATAGATTTTACTTCCAAGGTTTACCAATAAATAAGTGTTGTTAAATACATTTTGTAGTTTTGTTTGTGTCTGAAGTATTAAGAGCATTAGTTATTTAGCGAATTAAAATGTTAATAATATTTAAATGCATCAATAATAAAAAGTTTTAGGAATATCCTTTAACAATACACAGTCGTTGAGTTTACGCCCTAAAGTAAAACATAGTTAAAAGCATTAAAGTAAATATGGGTGAATATTACGAGTTGATGTCCTCGGTCTGTACATTAAAGAAATTCTGGATGCACTGCTGATTTTAATTATTGAATACTGATAATTACTTGACATCTTTTGCTTACTTGTCCAAAGATTAAGCCTAATTATATAATTTGTAGTTATTATGATTTAGATAATAATGAGCACAATCATTAATAACAGAATTACATGTAGACACGTATAACATAAATATTGCCAACAGGTTTAGCGTGTTTACCTACTGGTGTGATCACACCTCTGCCAACTCGTTCATCAGCTGTTGTATGTAATTTGGAGGCAATGTATCCTACAACATGCACAGTAACAATAGTTTTTTTTTTTTTTTTAATGTGACATATTAGCGGGATATCATGTAATTTTCCCAAGTGCAAATAAGCGAAACTGCGAATAGCAATCGTCCATTGTATTTTCTTTGATCTGTAAATCTGACTCATCTTTCCGCACTACTATACCTATCTCTATTTTGAACTAGTTTAAATTTTCATTAATTTTTTAAAATTAACAGATATAGTACTTTAAGTTTTAATTTCATGTCTAAAATGTTTTCCATGGAGTCTCTTTGTAATGGGTAGATACGTCTTTTCGCCCCATGCGAGAATAGTCCTACTTCAGGTAAACGACATCGACCACACAATACCATAATTGTCATCTATTTCCAATAACAGGGTTTTATTATGTACTTTCCTTAGACATACTTATTGCTGTCTGTTCTTCTTTCTCTTTCTTATCGCAAGGAAATGCAATACTTCTTTATGCCCGTGGTAGAGCGTATATCTACCTAAACCACTGTTCGTTCCAAACATTATCCCCATATATCCTTCATCAAGAGCCCTTGTGCTTATCTATAGTCATGACCCTTTCCTATTTCTCGCCTGATAATATGAGTTTATAAAAACTCCTAATCTTACAAATATGAACACCAACATACCCATACCCGAAACGCTCAACATCCTAGAAACTCAATTAAAAGGAACGATCGTTTTGAAACGCGTCAGCAAGTAAGCAATTATGTATTCACTTAGTTAAGTAGTTTAAAATTAGTAAATTATTATGTTTTCTATTAATCACTTAAACAATAGTTTATGACTATCCGAACTTTTTATTTAGTAAATTTGTTAACTACTTATCAACATTAGCTAACCTAATGTCTTTTATTCATTGCAAACACTGTTTTCATTTATTAAGTCAGTGCATATGAATAAATGTAAATCATCAAGTTTTCCACTCATCAACATTGTCAAAATTTGTTTTTGCTCACTGAAGAGAAATATGGCTATTATTAAAGATGGGTCCAACTTTGATTACTTTTGTTTTTACATGTTATTTAAAACATGCATGGAACTTTATTAAGCTATTGTGTCTTTAAAACCAATTACTAATTAATATAATTATTTATTAATATTAATTAATTAATATTAAATTAATGAAAATAATTTTTTGAACATTAAAACTCCTATATTTATAATCAGCATATTTTTATGATTTATAAAAAAAATAGTTCATTAAACTTTCCCCTGTTTTAATTAAGGTTGATGATCCGATTGTATAATAATCCCAAAAAATGAATTTACTCCGAAAGAATTACTTTAAAGGCATTATCACCTGCACTAGACAACGGAAAACGTCTGAGTATAAGGAAGGGTTAATATACCTCCATATCTTCTCTGTTATGTTAGTACTTAATTTACTCAATTTTTTTTTTTTTTTTTTTTTTTTTTGTTTTTTTTTTTTTGATACCCCGGTCTGAGCCCCCAAAACCCGCAGACCGCTCTAGGATTAGGGCGACATCTAGCAGTGAAATATCGAACTACTACAGACATGGGGAGAAGTGAGACATAAGTAAGCCAGTTTTATCATATGTATTTGGCTGGGAATCGTGGCGTATTCCTGTAATCCAAGCTACTTTGGAGGCCGGGTTTGGGGATTTCCTCGGGTCTATGCTGATTTATACTGATCCACTCCCAAAGAACAAAACCGCAACGGAGCGGGCAGTGTGAATTAGCGCAGAAAAAGCACTTGGAGAGACTCACACCCAACTTTTTTTTTTTCCAACCTTTTACTTTTTTTTCCAACCTTTTACTTTTTTTTTATCCAACATTTTACTTTTTTTTTATCCAACCTTTTACTTGTTTTTATCTCTTAAATTATCAACCTTTTACTTTTTTCTATCTCTTAAATTATTTAGGAGACAAATTAATATGTATATTTATAAAATATATTTATTTATATATATTATATACATGTCAACATCTCCAGTACATATTGAGTCCAACCAACCTTGAAAGCGAAGTTTAAATTAGCGCAGAACAAGCACTTGAAGAGACTCACACCCAACCTTTTACTTTTTTTAACTCTTAAATTATTAAGGAGACAAATTATTATGTATATTTATAATATATATATATATATATATATATATATATATATATATATATATATATTATATACATATTTTTTATCTCCTAAATTACTTGGGAGACAAATTATATATATATATATATATATATATATATATATATATATATATATATATATATTTAGAATATCAGAAATATATTTATATTTATATATATATATATATATCAGTTAATATATATAGAATATATATTTATATATAATATATACATTATTTGCTTTGTAAGAAAATTCCCAGAGGCAATAACAACAAATATCCAACTTGTATCTGTGTCATTTTTATTTTGTTGCATTATGTCACAAAAATGTGTTATTTGAATGTCTAAAACAACTTCTAAACTCCTCATTTAAAGTTGTTTGCTGTAATCAACTTGAATAAACCATTTGTAATTATTTGAGTAAATTTAATTAATCTAAGTACAAAATAAAATTTTTCATTCTTATATTAATAAATGCATAACATGTAAATTATAACAGTAGTATATAAATATACTGTGTAATGTAACCTATTATAAGTACTGTATGAAGTAAAGTGTGGAAACTCTTACCTCTAGGGATACTTGAGATAACTTATACAAAAGTTCCAAATGGAAAGAACATTGTTAAGGTTCAGTGATAAGTTTACACTAACTCTAAATTTATTCTTCACTTAACTAAATTTAGAGGACTTTCAGTAATTATTTATCTATGATAATGCCATAAATTATCTCTGTTATATGTAAACGTTTTCAGATAACACATTATCAATTGATATATATTTTTTGGTAGCTCCAGGAACCGAGTATATTTTATTTTCCGATATAATGACTTTTTTAAAATGAGTTACTACAAACTGATGAATCTCAATATTGCTGATTGAAAATAAATTTGCTAAACAAGTAAGTACTCCTGGGAGATCTAAGAATTAGAGATGGAAAAAGCTTATTAGCTTCAAAATAAACAAATACCACCATTAGTTTTTAGTTTATTTTGATTCAATTTACATTGAACTAAAAAGAACTTCCTAAATTTATAACTTTAATATACAAAAAATTAATTAAATATTTAAATAAAATAAATATTAAAATATTATATCGCTAGGAAGGAACCGAGCGAGTCATATTGCCGACGTTTTGTACTTTATAATACGTATTGCATCAATATATTTGTGATAGTATAAATATAAATTAATTATATTCCGGGATCTTAAATGTGTATTTCATCAACTAGATATACAGTTGGTTACAGTATTCGCGCTAAGTTAGGGGAACGTAACCCTCCCTTTTCCAATATACAGTTGGTTACAGTACTCGCGGTAAGTTAGGCAAACGTAACCCTCCCTTTTCCAATATACAATTGGTTACAGTATACGCGGTAAGTTAGGGGAACTTAACCCTCCCTTTTCCAATATACAGTTGGTTACAGTATTCGCGGTAAGTTAGGGGAACGTAACCCTCCCTTTTTCCAATATACAGTTGGTTACAGTATACGCAGTTAGTTAGGGGAACGTAACCCTCCCTTTTTCCAATATACAGTTGGTTACAGTATTCGCGGTAAGCTAGGGGAACATAACCCTCCCTTTTCCAATACACAGTTGGTTATAGTATTCGCGGTAAGTTAGGGGAACGTAACCCTCCCTTTTCCAATATACAGTTGGTTACAGTATTCGCGGTAAGTTAGGGGAACTTAACCCTCCCTTTTCCAATCTACAGTTGGTTACAGTATTCGCGGTAAGTTAGGTGAACGTAACCCTCCCTTTTCCAATATACAGTTGGTTACAGTATACGCAGTAAGTTAGGGGAACGTAACCCTCCCTTTTCCAATATACAGTTGGTTACAGTATACGCAGTAAGTTAGGGGAACGTAACCCTCCCTTTTTCCAATATACAGTTGGTTACAGTATTCGCGGTAAGCTAGGGGAACATAACCCTCCCTTTTCCAATACACAGTTGGTTACAGTATTCGCGGTAAGTTAGGGGAACGTAACCCTCCCTTTTCCAATATACAGTTGGTTACAGTATTCGCGGTAAGTTAGGGGAACTTAACCCTCCCTTTTCCAATCTACAGTTGGTTACAGTATTCGCGGTAAGTTAGGGGAACGTAACCCTCTCTTTTCCAATATATAGTTGGTTACAGTATTCGCGCTAAGTTAGGGGAACGTAACCCTCCCTTTTCCAATATATAGTTGGTTACAGTATTCGCGGTAAGTTAGGGGAACGTAACCCTCTCTTTTCCAATATACAGTTGGTTACAGTATTCGCGCTAAGTTAGGGGAACGTAACCCTCCCTTTTCCAATATATAGTTGGTTACAGTATTCGCGGTAAGTTAGGGGAACTTTACCCTCCCTTTTCCAATCTACAGTTGGTTACAGTATTCGCGGTAAGTTAGGGGAACGTAACCCTCTCTTTTCCAATACATAGTTGGTTACAGTATTCGCGGTAAGTTAGGGGAACGTAACCCTCCCTTTTCCAATATACAGTTGGTTACAGTATTCGCGGTAAGCTAGTGGAATATAACCCTCCCTTTTCCAATACACAGTTGGTTACAGTATTCGCGGTAAGTTAGGGGAACGTAACCCTCTCTTTTCCAATATACAGTTGGTTACAGTATTCGCGGTAAGCTAGGGGAACATAACCCTCCCTTTTCTAATACACAGTAGGTTACAGTATTCGCGGTAAGTTAGGGGAACGTAACTCTCCCTTTTCCAATATACAGTTGGTTACAGTATACGCGGTAAGTTAGGGGAACGTAACCCTCCCTTTTCCATTATACATTTGGTTACAGTAAACGCGGTAAGTTAGGGGAACTTAACACAAGCAAATAACGAGAGACAACACGCTTAACTAAAAAGTCAAGCATATTCAATAGTTTGCTTTGGTAGCTAAATTCACAGATTAAAAATTAATTTCATTAAAACGTAGTAAGAACGGCATCACTCTAGCCACCGTATGTATAGACGCAATACCTCCTAAAACATAGGTTCCCAAAAGGCGTGAGACCAGTTGGAAAATAATAAGAATATGTATATGTAATATTATAGGAATAAACCTGATGTTGTTAATAACTTGGATTGTGTCCTTACTAAAATACAACCTTAAATAGGCATGCTAGCTAAATAAATAAGCTTTTGTCTCGATATCCAACCGGCTTATCATTTATTCAAAAGTTAAAAGTATCATTTGTTACATCACGTTGATTTAAAGGCTACAAAATTTTACAATATGACATTCATAATAAAATCATAAAAATCTGTTTAATTAAATGTTTTAAATAATTGACAGGATTGATTTTGAATTTAGGTTTATAAATTTTTTTGCATATTTTCAAGACAAAAAGCGCTTAAAAAGTTACCGCTTACAGTTAGAATAAAATTAATTTTTGCTAACTTTTAAAGTACAAGCTGCAGTTTAAGAGCTCCGTGCAAACTCAAGAAACTTTTGGATTGCGTTGAGCGTTCAAAGAAATGGAAAACGAGTAATATAAGCCCGGGGAGAGTGGGAAATGTATATTGTTTTCTTGTAGCACCTGCTCTTCACTTGGCTAGGACAGGGAGGGTACACACACATTTATGTAGGTGCTATGCTGAAAGACGTCACATTACCAAATCATCTCCGTTATTAACTTCTCTATATAGTCCAGTTTAATTGAAAATTATTTTAACAATTATTATTGGATATTTGTACTCATAGACACAATATTTATACCGGATGATGCAGAAAAACATAAGGAATACGAAAAAAATTATAAAAACTTTCGCTCTCCCTCAAAAAATTAAAAATTCTGGAAAATAACAAGTCCTCCTCCCTCCACAATACACCTGAAACGTTACAAATTTAAACATTTTGGCTTTACGTGTTTGACGTGGTAACTCGCCAAATCCCTCGAAATGGAATTAAACTTACTAGTGACTCAAAAAACATTTCAAATTTTGAAACAAATCAACTTAACACTACAATTCTACACTGCTTTGCGCGGTAAGTTCTATCGATTTAAGGCCAAAGTTACAAATAAAAGGTGTTTAAATGTTCATCAACGCAATATTTTCTGTTTCGTGCATGAAATAGGGTTTCTAAGTGTTTGTTTCGATCTGTTGAGCAATTATCACAAAAAATAAGATGTGTGTGCGAATTTTATAATTCTATAATTTGTGTGACGGGTGCCGTGGTTCAAAAAGTGCTTTCTTAAATTTGATTTTTATAAATTTATTTTATAATTTATTTGGAGTCAACAGTAAGTTTCATTACATTTCGAGGCATTTTACGAGCTATTACGTCAAAAAAAAATTATTAAATATAACCAAAACAGTAAATTAATAACTTTTTACGCGTGACGTTGGGGAATGAGTTTCTATTTTCTATTTTTTTAAATTATGTAGCGTGAGCGGAAGTTTTATACAGATTTGTTTGTATTCCTTATGACTTTCTGCATCGCCCGGTATTATTGTTTTTGCTAAAATCGTTTACGTGGGAACGGGAAATAAATACGTTCTTTCCAAAAACTACGTTGGCTACTATCATCAGGGTATTTAACATAGACCTTGGACGCACATCACAACAATGTATTTTTTTACATACGAAAATAATTTTTACTTATCTGATCATGTCACGTAATAATATTTTATTCATTTTATAAAATACGTTACTATTATTTTTAATCGTTTTTAAAAGCTTAGCAGAAGTTAGCTGAGTATAACGGACATGACAAATTATCTACAGTAGAACCTCTCTAGTTCGGGACCGAGGGGTGACGAATTCGAGAAAAATACGAATTACGGAGGTCGTGAAATTAGCATGTAATTGTGGGTAAACGTAGCACATAAATACGTAAATGAGTATGTAATGTAATAAATGTTGTAGTTACATGATTTATGTAGGCCGAAAAACCCATCAACACTATTACACAACACTATAAAAACATTAGTAGCCTGCAGTATAGTTTATAATACAAATAGGGTACGTTACTGTATTGTAATAAGAAATTAAAACATATTACAGTACCTTGTAAGAGTAGCACGAAGAGAAACACTAGCAAGAAAAATACGGCATATTACATCTAATTAAATTTTAGTATTTAAAAAGTCCGTCATAAAGTATAAGTAAGAGCAAGATCCATAAATCAGTTTAAAAGTGGTATATCTGTTCTACAAACACAAGGAATGGACGTTTCTCGACGATTTAATAAATCTATATCTTCTAGTCACAATATCCGTCAAGATATATTAACACTAATCCATTTTACCAAATTGTAATTAAATTTTAAAAATATTAAATAAGTGCCACAATGCACACAGAAATTCTTTCTTGGGAAGGAACTGAAGTACCGGGGGACTAATTTATGCTACCAAGTCAACATTTTGAAAATTACACGACATTTTATGTAATTGTAAAGCCTAGAGTGAGACATGAGTTGAAAAAATGAGAGAAATAAATTTGTTACTAATTTAAACACTACAAACTTAAAGAGTACTCGATGAATTTTAAATTTAAGTAAACGTATTCATCTATATGGGTGATATTTATTTACAAAATTAGATTAAAGACTTGCATGTATAGTGCGAACCATTTTACCGTGCACTTGGCCTTGAGAGATTGTGATGGGCGAGACGGGAGATGGAGGGGTGCTTTGAGTCTGTTTAAATACTTTCCTGCAACCATGATAAGGATTGTTAAAACACTGACGTATCGATAATAGATAAACATTCTATGTGTAATTAGCTTCGGTATGAAATAGCAAACAATCTAAAACGAGTTGGAAATTTTTATAAAATTTCTTATAAAATTTGTCACTTTTTAGTAGCCGATAAATGATTATGCCAATCCTTTTGGAGGTAGGGGTTTGCCCTAAAAAAACCCTCTCTATATCCATGAATACGTGTAACACATACACTGATAAAAAAATAAACCTTTTAGGTAAAAATTATATTTTTTCTTTAATTACGAATCTAATATTTTTGCTGCATATTTTTACACTCTTAACTCAAAAAATTTCCTAAACGTTAAACTTAGGTGCACTGTTTTTTGTATAAGGACTGCATTTTCATAATTCAGATGTCCCATTCTCAATTCGGACTGCATTAAATCTACTTTTAGGAAAGTGTATATTTTAAAACACACACACACACACACACGGGTCAAGGCGAAGGAATTGGGTTAAATATGACTCCAGAGCTTAATCATTAAGCACTGGATTACCGATACCCATATGCAAAGTTATTTTTAATACATCGTAAGTACATATGGGCGTGAACACTGCAATGTTATGAAAAATTATATTAATGTACAATGGAAACAAATAAAGTATCTCAATGTCGCAGTTGAAATTCTTGGTGGAACCTAGAAACAGATTGTTTCCTATGCATATTGACGCAATAGTTGAGCAACCTAATCCGTTTGTTCTATAATAGCCAAACCTGTGACGATAAATGCAAATTAGTTTAAGAAACGTCACCTTAACTTGATTCCTTAACGTTTTAAAAACCTTATATTTCTGTGATATTAAACATGAATTATTCTATTGAGGGTTGGAAATCCATTTACCCACCGAATATCTGACTCCTCTCTGGAATCGACCTAAACTAGTCTCTCATTTTTGTTATCACGCCGAGAAACGTTTGCCGGAACCATTTACTTCAGCACTGAGGCTGTCTTTAGCTCAAGAGGTACGCCTGAAATTTGCAAGCAAGTCTGTGTTCTATTTCAGTACAAGGTTTTCATAAGAGAAATCCGTCAAAGTACCGAACAGATATGATGTACTGACTTCGGGTAGAAATTAATCCGATATTACTCATTGCAATATCCTCTTTCAGATTCACAACAAAGTTTTATTATTTTTTTCACGGTTTCTTTGAGCCAACAGTCTATGATATATGGATTCACAGTCTCTACCTCTGTCCTATGCAATACTCGACATCAAAATATTTGTAATCTGGTAATCCTTGTCTAAGATTAAATGCAGATGCCGAATACTCTATTTATGCCCTGAGAGCAGTTGAGCAAGACAAAATGTTACCTCTCTGAAACTGAGTCTGAGCCGAGCTTTCTTAGAGAAACATCAGCATAAAAGATACATAAGTTGTATTTTTAAAAAATAATTAAATAATTGGCAGGAATAAAAAATCAAAAGTCTTCATATTACACTCGCTAGGTTTAAATTTTGTAGAAATAAAACTACTGGGGTTTGCGAGTCAAGCAGTCATTTATTAATTGTAGGGATGGACCGACACTTAAAATTTTCGATTCAGATTCCCAAATTTTTCTATCGATTCTCAATTCTTTTAAGTTATATAGGCCTACATGATATTCTCTAATAATGAATTTAGTTAACATCTTGGTTATATGGTGAAGCTTTTTAAAAGTTTCTTTTTAATGTAACAGACTGCGCAGAACGTTCGACCTAATTTAAGAATAGGAATTTCTGAAAGAATGACAAACATGTCGGATAAAAGTAATGACTTATTTCATATTACAAATATTAACTTCAGTTCACAATTATATCGTAACTTCAGTAATAGCCATTTCAGTTTGTAAAACTGGAGAAATGAAGCTACCTTTTTTTATGTTTTGTTTAGACATGTATGAAGCGGTGGCGGAGTAGAGCCAGCTAGAGAATGGGAGGGAGAAAAAGAGAGAGAGAGCGAGAGTGAGACAACCGAGCGAAATGAGTGCTGACAAACGGAGCAGAAATGCTTCCGACTGTCTTTGTTCTTGCGTCACAAATAATAATAATATTTTCGTAACTCAAACAGGCTTTTACTTAAATCGTTTAGTTCAATCAATGAAACTAATAAATAAATAAAACATAGTTGATAATTATTTTTCCTATAAATTACACCGCACACGTATTTTAACAGTTAGAAAAATCGTTAGGAATCGGCACTTTAATCAATGGAGAATCGAGTATCGACGATTCCTGATACCATTGGAATCGATTATCGGAATTGGCCCATCCCCAATTATTTTATCTTCGGGGGTGTTAAAACAGTCTCAAGTTCAACATCATAGATACCCTGTTGTTGCAGAATTAATGTTAGCACACCTGAAGATGGTAACGATTATGTTATCGAAAAGTCGCCACTAAATCAATAATGACAGTGACAATGCTTGACTCGCAAACCAGTCGTTAAATATATATATATATATATATATATATATATATATATATATATATATATATATATATATATATATATATATATATATATATATATATATATATTTCACGTATATTATTTACAAGTAATAATAATAACTTCATATATATACACGTAGATAGATAGACAGATAGACAGAGGGACAGACAGAGAGAACTAATGTTAACTAATGTTCTGTGAGATATAATGTATGTATCTAGCATACACATATAGTTAGATAAAAGCGGTTGACTTGTAAGTTAGGTACAATACAACTATTTATTTATATAGTACAGGCTACGTTTCAATAACTGGTACGTTATCGTCTTCAGGTCTACAATACATAAGTATACAATTAAAAATATCATTAATAATAACAATAGTTCAAAAAGATACCTCCACTAGTTACAATGTTCACTAGTTAGTTTGTGAATTGTGTTATTATTGTTATTTATAATTGTGTACTTATGTATTGTAGGCCTGAAGACTATAACGCACCCGTTATTGAAACGTTGCCTGTAGAAATAAATAGTTGTACCCGACTCGCAAATCAACCGCTTTTATTTATCAAAAATCTCTGCGAGTGTACACGATTATTAAACATATATACTGTCCTAAGTGTCCAATTAAAGTTTTTTTTAAAAAATCGAAAGACTAATGTTTATTTCTGGCAAAATAAAAAAGAAAGACCTAAAAAGAGTTGACACCACTGGCAATACATCTCATGACTGGCAGAGGGAAATTGATATATATACACCTGGAATTTACACGTCACTTGTAAGATGGAAGCTAAGGGTAGGTTGGATGCATTTAAATATAAAATTATACGAACAAATCCTTTCCATTTGTTACCAAACTGTAACATTTGAATATGTATGCAATGAAAAGATATTTTCACGTAGGCTGAACGTTCATTTAATTTTTTTATACTGTAAACATTTATCTTCGGACTGGTCCGTCGGCGTAGTGATTACTAATTCTGCCCTTACAGATACAGATTGTCTTCGGTCCGATACACTTACTGCTTACTACTAGCCTTAACATAAAGTTATATAAACGTCATGTTTTCGTTCTGGTTGAACTAAAGGTTACCGTAGTAGACGTCAAGTCTTCGGTTGGATACACTTAAAGTTTATTTAACTAACCACTTCATTATTTCTGTCTATACCTACGACTATAGTTATGTTTGGTAGATGCAGTTATCTAGGATTTTAAATAATATTTAGTTGACCACTTCTCTTCATTGTTTCTGTCTTTATCTATTAGTAGAGTTAGATTTTGTAGATACAGTATCTAGGGTTTTAATATTCAGTTAACAACTTCTTTTCTATATTTCTGCCTATATTTACTACTATAGTTAGGATTAGTAGATGCAGTTATTTAGGATTACAAATAATATTTAGTTAACCACTTCTCCTCATTATTTCTGTCTATATCTACTACTATAGTTAGGTTTGGTAGATACAGTTATCTAAGATTTCAAAATTTATTTAGGTAACCAATTTCTTCAATATTTCTGCCTATATCTACTACCATAGTTAGGATTTGTAAATCCAGTTATCAAGGATTATAAGATTTAGTTAATCACTCCTCTTAATTATTTCTCTCTATATCTACTACTATATTTAGGTTTTGTAGGTACAGTTATCTAAGATTTCAAAATTTATTTAGGTAACCACTTTTCTTCCATATTTCTGCCTATGTCTACTATTATAGTTAGGTTTGGTAGATGCAGTTCTACGATTTTAAAGTGTATTTAGTTAATCATTTCTCTTAATTTTTTCTGTCTATATCTACTACAATAGTTAGGTTCGGTAGATCAAGGTATCCAGGATTTGAACATTTACTTAGTTAACCACATCTCGTCATATTTTCTTTCTATATCTACTACTATAGTTAGGTTCGGTAGATCAAGGTATCCAGGATTTGAACATCTACTTAGTTAACCACATCTCGTCATATTTTCATTCTATATCTACTACTATACAGTAGTTAGGTTTGGTAGATCATGGTATCCAGGATTTGAACATTTACTTAGTTAACCACATCTCGTCATATTTTCTTTCTATATCTACTACTATAGTTAGGCTTGGTAGGAAAGGTTATCTAGGATATTATAACTTATTTAGTTAACCACTTCTTTTCATTATTTCTGCCTATATTTACAACTACAATTACGTTTGGTAGATACAGTTATCTAGGATTTTAAAATTTATGTATTTAACAACTTCTCTTCCTTATTTCTGTCTATATTTACTACAATAGATAGGTTTGGTAGATGCAGTTATCTAGAATTTCAAAATTCATTTACTTAAAAACTTCTCTTAATTGTTTCTGTCCATATCTACGTTTTTTTTTTTTTTTTTTTTTTTTTCTCCTGGCGAAAAACCAATTGTGGTTATCATCGCCAAACAAAATCTAACACAGAACGCAATGTTTTGAATAAAATCAAATAAATTAATAAATAAACAAATAAATAAATACAACAAAAATTACAAAACAAAATAAAACACCAACAATAAAAAACAAAAAACAACAATATAACAATGAAAAAATCCTTAAAAACTAAATAACAAAATATCAACAAAGAACAATATAACAGTAAATAAATAATAACAATATGTAAAACAATAATAGGTAACAATTTACAGATAAATAAATTTCAATAACAATAACAAGAACAGAAAATAAATTTAATTAAAATAAATAAAAGAAACACAGAGAATTATATGTATAAATAAATTTAAAAATATATATATATATTTATGTATTAAATTTTAAAAAATAATTTCAAGTGGTGCAAGAAAGCGATGACTCGGTCAATGGCCGAGGCATCGTCCCTTAGCACCACCTTTAAACTCCCTTTTAAATTAAAAAGGGCACGAACATTACCTACACTAACACAATCTACCAAAATATGTTTTATTGTGAAGATACCCCCGCAGTATTGGCATATTGGTGGATCTTCACGACGCATCAAATATCCATGAGTTGCAAAAGAGTGGCCAACGCGAAGGCGTGTAACCACCACTTCCTCCCTACGTTTTGAACGAATTGAAGACCTCCATGAACGGTATCTTTAATTTCCCTCAGCTTATTCTGAATCACGGTATGCCACTCGTCATTCCAAGCAGCGAGCAATAAATGTTTCGCGAAACACACATAATCAGATGCCATAACCAGTTGAGTAATAGGCACCAAACTTGTAGCTTTCTTCGCCGCTTCATCCGCTTTTGTGTTTCCAAGTATTCCGCAATGTCCAGGAACCCAACAGAAAGTTACCCCCACACCCCTCAATTGAAGCCTGTGTACAGCACACAAAATGTCCCCAACTAAAGGGTTGCTAGAGAAAACATCCTGAAGAGCACTTTTGGAATCCGAACACAAAAGATAATGCGAGGATCGAGATTGAATGACGGTCAAAGCTTTAAAAATAGCAAATAGTTCTGCCGTGAAAACACTGCAAGCTGAGGGCAATCCGTACGTGTAGGTACATCCAGATGCATAAAACGCACACCCAACGCCATTGTCCAGTTTAGATCCATCAGTGAAAATAATTTCACTGTGTTGGTGAGATTTATAAATGGATAAAAATTCCTGGTGGTAGACCACAACAGGAGTATCGTGTTTTATATAACTGGACAATGAGAAATCGAAGTGCGGCGTTTTTATTATCCAAGGAGGTGGATAGCACATTTGTCGTTCAAACATAGTGGGAAGTTACAACTCAAGGTCATCCAATATTCTTAAAGTTCGTATGCCAAATGGAGCGGTCGAACGTTGACATGTATTGTACACTTGATTTAGCGTGTTATTAAAGACTATTTCAAATGCCGGGTGGTAGGGTTTGCTTCGAAGAACAGAAACGTAAGATATTTGTAGCATCTGACGTCGTCTAGAAAGGGCAGGTTCCCCAGCTTCGACAAGAAGACTAGGGATTGGGCTAGTTCTAAATGCACCAGTAGCCAGTCTAAGTCCAGAGTGGTGAATGGTATCAAGAGTTTTCAGAACTGTAGGTCGTGCAGATGAGTAGACTTGACAGCCATAATCTATGCGCGATCTAACGACTGCGCGATAAAATCGAAGCATACTAGTTCTGTCTGCTCCCCAATTCGTACCACTAAGGACTCTTAACATATCCAATTTCTTGCTGCATCTCACCTTCAAATCACGAACATGTGGACTCCATGAGAGTCTTTTATCAAATAAAAGACCCAAAAATCGAACACTATCCGTGGTTTGAAGCTGAACCCCGTCAAGATAAAGGATCGGCTCCTGGTGTTGCCTACGACGACTAAATGCAACACATTGGGTCTTCGAAGCAGAGAATTTGAAACCTGTAGATTTAGACCATTCCTCTAACCTGTATATTGCTAACTGCAAAGATCTTTCCGCAGTTGCCATACTACGAGCAGGCACATATATACAAAAGTCATCCACAAAAAGGGAACAGTGTACCGGAGATCGTATATTACTGGTGATACTATTTATTGCAACGGCAAACAGCGTGACGCTCAGCACGCTGCCCTGCGGTACACCATTCTCCTGTGTATAGCTGTTTGAATACGTGCCTCCAAGTCGAACGCGGAAAGATCTGTTTGAAAGAAAGTTAGCGATGAATGCTAGGATATTCCCTTGTATACCCCATGATTTTAAAGTGTTCAGAATTCCTCTTTTCCATGCCATATCATATGCCTTTTCAAGGTCAAAGAAAATCGCAACGAGCGTTTGACGCAAGAGAAAGGCATCTTGAATAGCGGATTCTAACAAAACCAATTGGTCAACGGATGAGCGTCCTAGTCTGAAACCACATTGTTCGTTGCTAAGAAGGTTGTTGGTTTCTAGGTACCAGACAAGACGGCGGTTGACCATCTTCTCCAGTAGTTTGCACAAGACGCTTGTAAGTGATATAGGCCTGTAACTACTGGGGTTGGTTTTGTCCTTACCTGGCTTCAAAAGAGGAATTACAGTCGATTCTAACCATGCATCGGGGAAAGAGCGCTCCTCGAATAAACGATTGTATACTCGAAGGAGGACAAGTTTCGCCGATGATGGTAAATGTTTTAGCATGGAGTACACAATAGAATCAGGACCTGGTGCAGAATCCTTCGTTGACGCAAGAGCTGACTCCAATTCCCCTATAGAGAAAGGAGTGTTTAAAGGAGAGTCCTCAGACGACCCAACAGTAAACGGTATTGCTTCTTCCTTCAGTTTATAAATCTGGAATAATCTATTATAGGCTGTAGTAGCAGAAAAGTTAGAAAAAGATGTTCCAAGTACATTAGCAATGTCATCACTGTTTGTGATTAATCTCCCATCTGGTTGCTTCAGCGCAATGGCTGGCAACGGAATGGAAGTACCACAAACTGATCTTAGTTTCCTCCACACTGTGGAGGACGGAGTTGTTCGTCTAATTGTGCTAATGTACTGTTCCCAAGAGTTCTTTCTACTCAGCCTAAATATCCTCCGTGCTTTCGCACGGAGTATTTTATATTCCTGAAGGTTTCCATTCGTTGGGTGTCGTTTAAATCTCCTAAGAGCTCTTCGTCGTAAACGGAGGATTTCTGTGCATTCATCGTTCCACCACGGCACAGGCGGTCGGCGTGGATGCGCAGAGGTTTTCGGAATGGTCTTTTCAGCGGCATTTAAAATTGCTTTTGTAAAATTTTCTATATTTTCATCAATGGGTGTCAGATAATCCATGTCAAGTGATACAAGGTAATTCGAGTAGGAGTCCCAGTTGGCTTTTCGCAAAATCCAACTGGAATTTCGAACATAACAGGTTTGGGAGTCACATAAACTGATCTTAATAGGCACATGGTCGCTTCCATACAAATCATTGAGTACCGACCATGTGCGTCTAGTAGCTAATTGAGGGCTGCAAATCGATAGATCAACAGCTGTCCATCCACCAGTAGATGCTGCTAAATGAGTAGGAGAACCGTCATTTAGCAGACATAAGTCTAGTTCCGTTCTTACACTTTCAACAATATCACCTCGAGAGTTCCTAGTCGGAGATCCCCAAGACGAATGGTGGGCATTAAAATCCCCTACCAATAAGAACGGAGTTGGTAACTGGCTTATCAAATTTACTAAATCACTGTGATGCAGGTTTTCTTGTGGTGGCAAGTAGACACAACACACAGTGATTTTATACGGGACAGCTGTTTGAACGGCTACTGCTTGTAAAGGAGTTATTAAGTTTAGAGAAACAGCATCGATACAGTCACGGGCTAGGATGGCTACGCCACCTCTAGCTCGATCTTCTGTAATGAAGTCCGATCTAAAAACTGAATACTCCCTTAAATGGAAATTATGCGATTCGTGGAGATGTGTCTCCTGTAGACATACAAACATTGGGTACACAACTCGCACGAGTACTTTAAGTTCTTCTATGTGACTCCTAACACCGTTGACGTTCCATTGTATCACTGACTTGTTAATTGCAGACATTTATTAACTCAGCAATGGATTGATCTGACACCCATTGGTGCTCTCTCCTTTCTTGCCTGGGACGTTTTTAGACGTCTCAGGCTTACATTTCTCAGATTCCATATCCACCCGTTCAGGGATGGAATCTGAGGAAGTTTTGGGTTTAGGAGGTTTAGTTTTTACATTCCCTCCTTTGTTAGCATTTTGTTTAATACTCTGTAACGACGGTGGCGATGTGGTCTGACGTAACACTGGTTTACGTGGTTTCGATTTTTCCAACTTCTTCTGTACAGAAGGTTTATTACCCGTTGATAGTATCTTCTGCACAGAAACACAAGGCTCACTTAGTGATTTATTTCGTGCTCCAATCCCCCCAGTGGAAGGGATAGGTACACGAGGCAAAACAATATCCGTTGCTGCAGGTTGTGCCAAATTTAGAGACGATCCATTTGTGACTAAGCACAAAAGGCGAGACACTTGTTCAGTTAGAGCTTCAATCTTCTTGGACAGCTCAGCACAGTTGGTACAAGACGATTTCGAAGCGGTCAGGGTAGCGGCATAAGTCTTACTGTCTGCCTTTGGCTGAGTGGATCTATAGAGTTTTTTGGCCTCTGGAAACGACAGCTTGTCTTTCGCCATGATGCCTAAGATAGCTTTCTCTTCCTTGAAAGTAGGACAGTTGTAGGATCGCGCTGGGTGGTCACCACCACAGTTGGCGCATTTCGGAGAATTAACACATTCCTTGTCATCATGGCCTTCAACGCTACATATGCCGCATACGTTCTGCTTCGAACACGTAGAGCTGATATGCCCAAATCGCTGGCACTTGAAGCAGCGCCTAGGGTTAGCCACGTATGGTCTCACTGAGATCCTTTGGTAACCTGCATGCAAGTATTCGGGTATTTCCGGCTTTCCAAAGGTTACGATAAAAGACGCTGTTGCTACTTTTTCTCCTTTGTCCATTTTCATTATGGGGATAACCTCCGTAACTAACTGAGAAGACAGTTCGGACTTAATTTCTTCGATTGGAAGGTGCATTAAATCCCTACATATGATGACCCCCTTTGAGTAATTCAAGGATCTGTGGGGAGCCACAGATACCATGACCTGGTCAAAGAAGGAGGTCATTTTTGATAGAGAACGGGTTTGTCTATCGGTGGAAGTCGCAACTAACAATGTTCCGTTTCTAAGTTTCTTAATAGAGGCTACTGGGCCTCCAGCACAAGCAGTAATGGCCTTGTTAATCAGGAAAGGAGAAACTTTGGAAAGATCTTTCCCTTCTTCGGCACTAGAAAAAACTAAATACTTTGCTGATGGCAATGTCTGCGACGTTGCCACCATCAACTTTTTGCTCAAATCTTGACTATCGTCAGGAGAATCCTGGCGTGTCCTCTTCAGACTAGTCATATTTGACGTGGTTTTTGAATCCATAAATATTTTTTGCCAGCCATCGTGTCAAGCGTTACGGGCGAGACTATAGGAACGGGTACACCCTTGGATCACAATAAGATCATTTCCAATCCTCAGAACTCTGAGGCCTATAGCTTTTCTCCTTAGCTCGACTGGATGGGCATCAGTCGAGAACTCGTAATACTGTGCACAGGCTCCGACACCCATGCACCGCGGACACTCCCTGACCAAGGACCGAAGCGGCTGGTAGACCAGAAACCGCGCTTACGTCTTCGGCAGAGCAAGCTCACATCAGCGTCCCAGACCAGAGTTTGTCACGCTCTGGACTTTTCAGCACTCCCAACGCGCAACGGTTCTGACCAGTCAAAATTCCCTAAGCGAAGATGTAAGTGTTGAAATGTGTATAGATTGTGTTGGTGTGTGTATGTGTGTGTGTATGTTTTTGTGAGTGGTGTAGTGTTAGGCTAGGGTACCGCGAGGGACGTCAAATCCCTCGTAGGTGCGGCTAGTCCGCACCCCCCTGCGGGTTCCATATCTACGACTATTGTTAGGTTTGGTAGATACAAATATCTAGGATTTTAAAACTTATGTATTTAACAACTTCTCTTCCTTATTTCTGTCTATATATACTACAATAGATAGGTTTGGTAGATTCAGTTATCTTGAATTTCAAAATTAATTTACTTAAACACTTCTCTTAATTGTTTCTGTCCATATCTACGACTATTGCTAGGTGTGGTAGATACAAATATCTAGGATTTTAAAATTTATGTATTTAATAACTTCTCTTCCTTATTTCTGTCTATATCTACTACAATAGTTAGGTGTGGTAGATGCAGTTATCTAGAATTTCAAAATTCATTTACTTAAACACTTCTCTTAATTGTTTCTGTCCGTATCTACGACTATTGTTAGGTTTGGTAGATACAAATATCTAGGATTTTAAAATTTATTTATTTAATCCACTTCGCTTCATTTTTCCTGCCAGTACTTACTACAATAGTTAGGTTTCGTAGATGCAGTTATCAAGGATTTTAAAATTAAGTTAACCATTCTATTCATTATTTCTGCCTATATCTACAACTATAGTTAGGTTTGGTAGATACAGTTATCTAAGATTTCAAAATTTATTTAGGTAACCAATTTCTTCAATATTTCTGCCTATATCTACTACCATAGTTAGGATTTGTAAATCCAGTTATCAAGGATTATAAGATTTAGTTAATCACTACTCTTAATTATTTCTCTCTATATCTACTACTATATTTAGGTTTGGTAGGTACAGTTATCTAAGATTTCAAAATTTATTTAGGTAACCACTTTTCTTCCATATTTCTGCCTATGTCTACTATTATAGTTAGGTTTGGTATATGCAGTTCTACGATTTTAAAGTGTATTTAGTTAATCATTTCTCTTACTTTTTTTCTGTCTATATCTACTACAATAGTTAGGTTCGGTAGATCAAGGCATCCAGGATTTGAACATTTACTTAGTTAACCACATCTCGTCATATTTTCTTTCTATATCTACTACTATAGTTAGGTTTGGTAGATCATGGTATCCAGGATTTGAACATTTACTTAGTTAACCACATCTCGTCATATTTTCTTTCTATATCTACTACTATAGTTAGGTTTGGTAGATCATGGTATCCAGGATTTGAACATTTACTTAGTTAACCACATCTCGTCATATTTTCTTTCTATATCTACTACTATAGTTAGGCTTGGTAGGAAAGGTTATCTAGGATATTATAACTTATTTAGTTAACCACTTCTTTTCATTATTTCTGCCTATATTTACAACTACAATTACGTTTGGTAGATACAGTTATCTAGGATTTTAAAATTTATGTATTTAACAACTTCTCTTCCTTATTTCTGTCTATATCTACTACAATAGATAGGTTTGGTAGATGCAGTTATCTAGAATTTCAAAATTCATTTACTTAAAAACTTCTCTTAATTGTTTCTGTCCATATCTACGACTATTGTTAGGTTTGGTAGATACAAATATCTAGGATTTTAAAACTTATGTATTTAACAACTTCTCTTCCTTATTTCTGTCTATATCTACTACAATAGTTAGGTTTGGTAGATGCAGTTATCTAGAATTTCAAAATTCATTTACTTTAAAACTTTTCTTAATTGTTTCTGTCCATATCTACGACTATTGCTAGGTGTGGTAGATACAAATATCTAGGATTTTAAAATTTATGTATTTAACAACTTCTCTTCCTTATTTCTGTCTATATCTACTACAATAGTTAGGTTTGGTAGATGCAGTTATCTAGAATTTCAAAATTCATTTACTTAAACACTTCTCTTAATTGTTTCTGTCCATATCTACGACTATTGCTAGGTTTGGTAGATACAAATATCTAGGATTTTAAAATTTATGTATTTAACAACTTCTCTTCCTTATTTCTGTCTATATCTACTACAATAGTTAGGTTTGGTAGATGCAGTTATCTAGAATTTCAAAATTCATTTACTTAAAAACTTCTCTTAATTGTTTCTGTCCATATCTACGACTATTGCTAGGTGTGGTAGATACAAATATCTAGGATTTTAAAATTTATGTATTTAACAACTTCTCTTCCTTATTTCTGTCTATATCTACTACAATAGTTAGGTTTGGTAGATGCAGTTATCTAGAATTTCAAAATTCATTTACTTAAAAACTTCTCTTAATTGTTTCTGTCCATATCTACGACTATTGCTAGGTGTGGTAGATACAAATATCTAGGATTTTAAAATTTATGTATTTAACAACTTCTCTTCCTTATTTCTGTCTATATCTACTACAATAGTTAGGTTTGGTAGATGCAGTTATCTAGAATTTCAAAATTCATTTACTTAAAAACTTCTCTTAATTGTTTCTGTCCATATCTACGACTATTGCTAGGTGTGGTAGATACAAATATCTAGGATTTTAAAATTTATGTATTTAACAACTTCTCTTCCTTATTTCTGTCTTTATCTACTACAATAGTTAGGTTTGGTAGATGCAGTTATCTAGAATTTCAAAATTCATTTACTTAAAAACTTCTCTTAATTGTTTCTGTCCATATCTACGACTATTGCTAGGTGTGGTAGATACAAATATCTAGGATTTTAAAATTTATGTATTTAACAACTTCTCTTCCTTATTTCTGTCTATATCTACTACAATAGTTAGGTTTGGTAGATGCAGTTATCTAGAATTTCAAAATTCATTTACTTAAACACTTCTCTTAATTGTTTCTGTCCATATCTACGACTATTGTTAGGTTTGGTAGATACAGTTATCTAGGATTTTAAAATTTATGTATTTAACAACTTCTCTTCCTTATTTCTGTCTATATCTACTACAATAGATAGGTTTGGTAGATGCAGTTATCTAGAATTTCAAAATTCATTTACTTAAAAACTTCTCTTAATTGTTTCTGTCCATATCTACGACTATTGTTAGGTTTGGTAGATACAAATATCTAGGATTTTAAAACTTATGTATTTAACAACTTCTCTTCCTTATTTCTGTCTATATCTACTACAATAGTTAGGTTTGGTAGATGCAGTTATCTAGAATTTCAAAATTCATTTACTTAAAAACTTCTCTTAATTGTTTCTGTCCATATCTACGACTATTGCTAGGTGTGGTAGATACAAATATCTAGGATTTTAAAATTTATGTATTTAACAACTTCTCTTCCTTATTTCTGTCTATATCTACTACAATAGTTAGGTTTGGTAGATGCAGTTATCTAGAATTTCAAAATTCATTTACTTAAACACTTCTCTTAATTGTTTCTGTCCATATCTACGACTATTGTTAGGTTTGGTAGATACAAATATCTAGGATTTTAAAACTTATGTATTTAACAACTTCTCTTCCTTATTTCTGTCTATATCTACTACAATAGTTAGGTTTGGTAGATGCAGTTATCTAGAATTTCAAAATTCATTTACTTAAAAACTTCTCTTAATTGTTTCTGTCCATATCTACGACTATTGCTAGGTGTGGTAGATACAAATATCTAGGATTTTAAAATTTATGTATTTAACAACTTCTCTTCCTTATTTCTGTCTATATCTACTACAATAGTTAGGTTTGGTAGATGCAGTTATCTAGAATTTCAAAATTCATTTACTTAAATCTTCTCTTAATTGTTTCTGTCCATATCTACGACTATTGCTAGGTGTGGTAGATACAAATATCTAGGATTTTAAAATTTATGTATTTAACAACTTCTCTTCCTTATTTCTGTCTATATCTACTACAATAGTTAGGTTTGGTAGATGCAGTTATCTAGAATTTCAAAATTCATTTACTTAAAAACTTCTCTTAATTGTTTCTGTCCATATCTACGACTATTGCTAGGTGTGGTAGATACAAATATCTAGGATTTTAAAATTTATGTATTTAATAACTTCTCTTCCTTATTTCTGTCTATATCTACTACAATAGTTAGGTTTGGTAGATGCAGTTATCTAGAATTTCAAAATTCATTTACTTAAACACTTCTCTCAATTGTTTCTGTCCATATCTACGACTATTGTTAGGTTTGGTAGATACAAATATCTAGGATTTTAAAATTTATTTATTTAATCCACTTCGCTTCATTTTTCCTGCCAGTACTTACTACAATAGTTAGGTTTGGTAGATGCAGTTATCAAGGATTTTAAAATTAAGTTAACCATTCTATTCATTATTTCTGCCTATATCTACAACTATAGTTAGGTTTTTTAGATACAGTTATCTAGGATTTTAGTATTTAATTAATCACTTCTTTTCAATATTTCAACCTATATTCACTACTACAGTTAGGCTTGGTAGATACAGTTCTATAACTGGGTTTTAATATTCAGTTACCCACTTCTTTTATTTATTTCTACCTATATCTACTACTATAGTTTGGATTGGTAGATGCCGTTATCCATGATTTAAAATAATGTTTAGTTAACCACTTCTCTTCATTGTTTCTGTCTATATCTACTACTATAGTCAGATTTGGTAGATGCAGTTATCTAGGATTTTAAATTTTATTTAGTTAACCACTTCTCTTCATTGTTTCTGTCTTTATCTATTACTATAGTTAGATTTTGTAGATACAGTATCTAGGGTTTCAACTAATATTTAGTTAACCACTTCTCTTCGTTATTTCTGTCTATATCTACAACTTTTAAAATTAATTTTTTATCTTTTTCATATTGAGAAATTTTAGATTTTATTATTTCAATAGTTTCTTTGATAGGAACGTTAACGTTCCTAACTAAAAATTAATTTTAGAAATTGTTAATACATTGAAATTAATATTAAACCAAAACTATTTTTCATATAATAATAAAATTTATAAACAGGAAGATGGTTTAGCTATGGGTTCCCCTTTATCTAGTATAGTATCTGAAATATCTTTACAAGAAATATATAGTAATGTAAATGTAATTATAAAAACATATTATAAAAATGGTCATTGGTTTAGGTATGTGGATGATGGGTTATATGTATCAAATAATAATAATATTAATTTAGTAAATATATTAGATTAAATAAATAAAATTAATAATAGTATCGATTTTACATATGTAATGGAAAATAATGGTAAAATAAATTTCCTAGATATCACAATAATTAGAAATGAAACTAGTTTAGAATATATGATTTATCGTAAACCTACACAAACCAATCAAATAATACTTAATTATTCCAACCATCCATATAATCAGAAAATGGCTGCTTTATATAATCTTCTTTATAGAATGAATAAAATTCCTGTGAGCAATGAAAATAAAATGAGGGAAAAAACATAATATACCAGATAGCCGTAGAAAATGGTTACAAAAAGAAAACAGTAGATAAGTTAAATTATAATATATTACAAAAACAAATAAAAAATAATATTCATTACAATAGTAGTAATAATAATAATACTGTATGGAGTACTTTTACATACATTGGTTTTGAAATAAAAAATATTTCCAAATTATTTACTAATAAAAACCTAAAAATTGCATATAGAACTAATAATAGAATAATAAATATAATTAACCATAATAATAATATAAATTGTAGGCCTATACATGAGAAAAATGGAGTTTATAAATTAGAATGTGAATTTTGTAATAAAGTTTATATAGGACAAACAAAGAAAAAATTGATAGAAAGGTATAAAGAACATTTTAATGCTTTTTTAAAACCAAATATTTATAAGTCTAATCTCTTTACCTATTGTATTAATAATAATCATATGTTTCTAATATAAGTAATATGAAAATTATAAAAGAAATAAATAAAGGGTTAAAAATGAACGTATGTGAAGCTCTTGAAATTTATAAGCATAATATTGATAACAAATTGATAGATGAACAAATTCAAATACGTTCTAAATTCCATACTATATTCAATGTATATAGTGTTGTGGCAGCAGTGGAATAGGTTTGGGAATATTGTAATAGATTTGGCAACTGTGTAATGCTTTATCTAGTGACTTCATTAGTCACTATCGATATTTGTTAGACAGTTCTTTTGTCATTCTTAGTCATTCCTGAGGATGTTGGTAATGTCAACCAACGAAAGGCTTTGAATGTATTATTCAATAAATTAATTCCTGTAATTAGTGTATATTATTTAATCTTGAAAATAATTCTAACAGGAAAACCTATTTGATATTTTACACACACACACACTCACACACACACACACACACACACACACACACACACACACACACACACACACACACACACACACACACACAGACACACACACACACATACACACACACACACACATATATATATATATATATATATATATATATATATATATATACACACACAGTGTATATACTCACACAATTAAATGACACTTTCATAAAAAAGAATTTTTATTTTATTTTTCTTCATACATTGAATCCAGATGTAGTCATAGAACTATAAGGTACTTTGAACATTTTGATAATGCTGATACTGCCAATCAGCGAAAAGCTTCAATGATGAAGATAAATAAAATAAATTTTCTTGTTTATGAAAGTGTCATTTAATTGTGTATATATAAAACAAGAAAAAGGAATTCATTTGTGGATTACAATATATATATCAGGAAGCTTTAACTTTTTTTTTTAATTTTCAAAAATAAATCTCATAAAAAGTCCCCTACGGTTTTATATTAATTTCATTACTGAATTTAATATTAAATTTATAATTTAGAAGTAAACTTTAACCAACAGAGAAACTTAAGTAACTAAAGATTTCTTGAGTAACTATAGCCAATAGATCACTAACTTGCTTATTCAAGACGAGGGTAAAGGCTATAACTTATAGACTTTTTATTTAAGTTTTATATATGTCTATGCCGTTTATTCTTTCTTCTTTCGAGTAACGAAATACATATACTCGATAACGGTTTCTGGCTGATTCCAATACAAAGCTATATCAAATTCTGAATGAAATACATTTTTATGAGATTTATAATCGACCCAGATTTAGTCACTTCCTCTGGAGTGCGCTGATATTTTGACGTTTGTCATGAGCCTAACAATTTCCAAAGTGGAATATTAATTAATATATACGGATAAGACCTCATTTCTTTTGGAATCCACTTCCTAACCATGGAAATTCTTACGTCATCTCTCTCTCAAGACGCGTGATCATTATAGTTCTTTTCTCTCTTACACACTACAAAACCAGGGGAAATATTAACCTTTCCATAACCTATCGCGCACAGCTCTTGCCCAAATCATGTGCTGTTCTGTTTTCCTACACAGTAGACTCTTTTTAGAAGATATAACCCCGATGAGACGTTAAAGTATTGTATTTTATTTCTTCATTTTCTGACGTCAAAATTGATTAAGCGAGTGTTTTTGCACGAAGTATATCCAGTTTCATTTAACCTTCATACGCCACTTATGTGTCCACACTCAGTTCGCCTCAGAGCGTCTTAGAAGTCTGACAAGCTACTGATTGATCAGCTTCTTCTGACCAGATGTTCACATCTTTGTGAAATAGCCTAGGTTAAAATGTCAAAATAGGTAAAAAAACACATCCTCCATCTCATAAGATTACGGACTCAGGACGGAACTTTATGAAACAGTGAGTATCTGTGACGAGATGTTCATGATAAATTTCCCTTTTTTGGAGAGATGAGTTCATCCAAATCTCATGACATTATTCAAAATATTGATATTATTCAAAAAAAGTGGGATTTTTCACTGCGTAAAAAGACAGGTTCCAGTCTTTTGTGGTAATATTTCACTTAGTGACACAACTTTGAATCTGATAGCCACATTTTTGTTTAGTGGCGACTTACAACTGCAAAGCCACGTCTCTTGCAACGTAATCCCTCGTTAAATCGCATTCATCGGCGATACCAAGACCCTCGGCCTTTTATTGCTAAGCGTAAATTAGCTGCTATTGTTTCTAACACAACTCATTAATTTGTTTGTCCCCATAAAACGATTTCTACTCTCTTCGCAACTCCTTTCAATTAATTTTTTGAAGTTGATAGCATTTTGAAATTTACAAATATAACCTGCTCTGCCACTGCAATATCAGAAAAAAAGGAATTTCAAAGAAAACTTCTTGTAAACAGATTCAAATTAAAAGTTGTAATTTTTATTGAAAATAGGTTTATTAACAGAAAATGAATGCCGTTCTTGAGTCACAAAATAGGTTTTTGTGATGTTCAGGTTATATATATATATATATATATATATATATATATATATATATATATATATATATATATATATAAAGAACTAAGTCAAAATACAAATACAAGAATTATAATTGAATTTGCATATTGCGATATACTGTATATATATATACATAAAATAAAACAATTAGGTAACAGTTTTTAAAATTTATGATGATATTAATATAGGCCTTCTTTTAACTGTTCTCGTTTTACAAACATCAACCATAGTCCACTATAAAAAATTTTTTTTTCGAAAATGTAACATCTCACCTACAAGATTACGCCCGACAATATGTCAGTATAATATGATATCTTGATATCTGTGGTTTAGATATTTAAGTAAAATCACTTATGCAATTATGCTCTCAGGCACAAACAGACTTACTTATGAATTTCAGTTTTTTAGACGAATGTTGTTTCCAAATAATGAAAAGATATTATACAAAAGGTACAGATTTAAAAGTACACTAGTGTACAATATAAAATGTGTATTGATGTAATGTTGGATTAGCGGCACTGAATTAGAAGCGATAATGTGTTGTAGCAGATGAAACCATTTTTGCTTTACAAGATGTACACGGTTCAGAAAAATTTAGTGTGGAGAAAACTGTGAGTAATGTAAAACCTAGCATAGCATTGTAAAAGATGATGGGATTGTGAGATTTATAAAAGGAACGGGTTTGAATATGTATTGGTATGAAATTGCATAAGCAGAGTAAAACCTTGCTCAGTATTCTAGTAGACGATGGAATTGTACGCTTTATAAAAGGAACGGCTTAGAATGTGTATTGGTATGAAATTGCGTAAGCAGAGTAAAACCTTGCTCAGTATTCTAGTAGACGATGGAATTGTACGCTTTATAAAAGGAACGGCTTAGAAAGTGCATTGGTATGAAATTGCGTAAGCAGAGTAAAACCTTGCTCAGTATTCTAGTAGACGATGGAATTGTAAGCTTTATAAAAGGAACGGTTTAGAAAGTGTATTGGTATGAAATTGCGTAAGCAGAGTAAAGCCTTGCTCAGTATTCTAGTAGACGATGGAATTGTAAGCTTTATAAAAGGAACGGTTTAGAAAGTGTATTGGTATGAAATTGCGTAAGCAGAGTAAAACCTTGCTCAGTATTCTAGTAGACGATGGAACTGTAAGCTTTATAAAAGGAGCGGTTTAGAAAGTGTATTGGTATGAAATTGCGTAAGCAGAGTACAACCTTGCTCAGTATTCTAGTAGACGATGGAATTGTAAGTTTTATAAAAGGAACGGTTTAGAAAGTGTATTGGTATGAAATTGCGTAAGCAGAGTAAAACCTTGCTCAGTATTCTAGTAGACGATGGAATTGTAAGCTTTATAAAAGGAACGGTTTAGAAAGTGCATTGGTATGAAATTGCGTAAGCAGAGTAAAACCTTGCTCAGTATTCTAGTAGACGATGGAATTGTAAGCTTTATAAAAGGAACGGTTTAGAAAGTGTATTGGTATGAAATTGCGTAAGCAGAGTAAAACCTTGCTCAGTATTCTAGTAGACGATGGAATTGTAAGCTTTATAAAAGGAACGGTTTAGAAAGTGCATTGGTATGAAATTGCGTAAGCAGAGTAAAACCTTGCTCAGTATTCTAGTAGACGATGGAATTGTAAGCTTTATAAAAGGAACGGTTTAGAAAGTGTATTGGTATGAAATTGCGTAAGCAGAGTAAAACCTTGCTCAGTATTCTAGTAGACGATGGAATTGTAAGCTTTATAAAAGGAACGGTTTAGAAAGTGTATTGGTATGAAATTGCGTAAGCAGAGTAAAACCTTGCTCAGTATTCTAGTAGACGATGGAATTGTAAGCTTTATAAAAGGAACGGTTTAGAAAGTGCATTGGTATGAAATTGCGTAAGCAGAGTAAAACCTTGCTCAGTATTCTAGTAGACGATGGAATTGTAAGCTTTATAAAAGGAACGGTTTAGAAAGTGTATTGGTATGAAATTGCGTAAGCAGAGTAAAACCTTGCTCAGTATTCTAGTAGACGATGGAATTGTAAGCTTTATAAAAGGAACGGTTTAGAAAGTGTATTGGTATGAAATTGCGTAAGCAGAGTAAAACCTTGCTCAGTATTCTAGTAGACGATGAAATTGTAAGCTTTATAAAAGGAACGGTTTAGAAAGTGCATTGGTATGAAATTGCGTAAGCAGGGTAAAACCTTGCTCAGTATTCTATTAGACGATGGAATTGTACGATTTATAAAAGGAACTGATTAGAATGTGTATTGGTATGAAATTGCGTAAGCAGTGTACCACCTTGCACATTATTCTAGAAGACGGAGGGATTGTATGCTTTATTAAAAGAACGGATTAGAATGTATTTTGGTATGAAATTACGTAAGCAGTGTACCACCTTGCACAGTATTCTAGAAGAGGAAGGGATTGTTGGCATTATTAAAGGAACGGATTAGAATATGTATTGGTATGAAATTGCGTAAGCAGTTTACCACCTTGCACAGTATTCTAGAAGAGGAAGGGATTGTTGGCATTATTAAAGAAACGGATTACAATGTGTTTTGGTATGAAATTGCGTAAGCAGTGTACCACCTTGCACATTATTCTAGAAGACGGAGGGATTGTACGCTTTATAAATGGAACGGATTAGAATGTGTTTTGGTATGAAATTGCGTAAGCAATGTACCACCTTGCACATTATTCTAGAAGACGGAGGGATTGTACGCTTTATAAATGGAACGGATTAGAATGTGTTTTGGTATGAAATTGCGTAAGCAGTGTACCACCTTGCACATTATTCTAGAAGACGGAGGGATTGTACGCTTTATAAATGGAACGGATTACAATGTGTTTTTTTATGAAATTGCGTAAGCAGTGTACCACCTTGAACATTGTTCTAGAAGACGGAGGGATTGTACGCTTTATAAATGGAACGGATTAGAATGTGTTTTGGTATGAAATTGCGTAAGCAGTGTACCACCTTGCACAGTATTCTAGAAGAGGAAGGGATTGTTGGCATTATTAAAGGAACGGATTACAATGTGTTTTGGTATGAAATTGCGTAAGCAGTGTACCACCTTGAACATTGTTCTAGAAGACGGAGGGATTGTACGCTTTATAAATGGAACGGATTAGAATGTGTTTTGGTATGAAATTGCGTAAGCAGTGTACCACCTTGCACATTATTCTAGAAGACGGAGGGATTGTACGCTTTATAAATGGAACGGATTATAATGTGTTTTGGTATGAAATTGCGTAAGCAGTGTACCACCTTGCACAGTATTCTAGAAGAGGAAGGGATTGTTGGCATTATTAAAGGAACGGATTACAATGTGTTTTGGTATGAAATTGCGTAAGCAGTGTACCACCTTGCACATTATTCTAGAAGACGGAGGGATTGTACGCTTTATAAATGGAACGGATTAGAATGTGTTTTGGTATGAAATTGCGTAAGCAATGTACCACCTTGCACATTATTCTAGAAGACGGAGGGATTGTACGCTTTATAAATGGAACGGATTAGAATGTGTTTTGGTATGAAATTGCGTAAGCAGTGTACCACCTTGCACATTATTCTAGAAGACGGAGGGATTGTACGCTTTATAAATGGAACGGATTAGAATGTGTTTTGGTATGAAATTGCGTAAGCAGTGTACCACCTTGCACATTATTCTAGAAGACGGAGGGATTGTACGCTTTATTAAAGGAACGGATTACAATGTGTTTTGGTATGAAATTGCGTAAGCAGTGTACCACCTTGCACATTATTCTAGAAGACGGAGGGATTGTACGCTTTATTAAAGGAACGGATTACAATGTGTTTTGGTATGAAATTGCGTAAGCAGTGTACCACCTTGCACATTATTCTAGAAGACGGAGGGATTGTACGCTTTATTAAAGGAACGGATTACAATGTGTTTTGGTATGAAATTGCGTAAGCAGTGTACCACCTTGCACATTATTCTAGAAGACGGAGGGATTGTACGCTTTATTAAAGGAACGGATTACAATGTGTTTTGGTATGAAATTGCGTAAGCAGTGTACCACCTTGCACATTATTCTAGAAGACGGAGGGATTGTACGCTTTATTAAAGGAACGGATTACAATGTGTTTTGGTATGAAATTGCGTAAGCAGTGTACCACCTTGCACAGTATTCTAGAAGAGGAAGGGATTGTTGGCATTATTAAAGAAACGGATTACAATGTGTTTTGGTATGAAATTGCGTAAGCAGTGTACCACCTTGCACATTATTCTAGAAGACGGAGGGATTGTACGCTTTATAAATGGAACGGATTAGAATGTGTTTTGGTATGAAATTGCGTAAGCAATGTACCACCTTGCACATTATTCTAGAAGACGGAGGGATTGTACGCTTTATAAATGGAACGGATTAGAATGTGTTTTGGTATGAAATTGCGTAAGCAGTGTACCACCTTGCACATTATTCTAGAAGACGGAGGGATTGTACGCTTTATAAATGGAACGGATTACAATGTGTTTTTTTATGAAATTGCGTAAGCAGTGTACCACCTTGAACATTGTTCTAGAAGACGGAGGGATTGTACGCTTTATAAATGGAACGGATTAGAATGTGTTTTGGTATGAAATTGCGTAAGCAGTGTACCACCTTGCACAGTATTCTAGAAGAGGAAGGGATTGTTGGCATTATTAAAGGAACGGATTACAATGTGTTTTGGTATGAAATTGCGTAAGCAGTGTACCACCTTGAACATTGTTCTAGAAGACGGAGGGATTGTACGCTTTATAAATGGAACGGATTAGAATGTGTTTTGGTATGAAATTGCGTAAGCAGTGTACCACCTTGCACATTATTCTAGAAGACGGAGGGATTGTACGCTTTATAAATGGAACGGATTATAATGTGTTTTGGTATGAAATTGCGTAAGCTGTGTACCACCTTGCACAGTATTCTAGAAGAGGAAGGGATTGTTGGCATTATTAAAGGAACGGATTACAATGTGTTTTGGTATGAAATTGCGTAAGCAGTGTACCACCTTGCACATTATTCTAGAAGACGGAGGGATTGTACGCTTTATAAATGGAACGGATTAGAATGTGTTTTGGTATGAAATTGCGTAAGCAATGTACCACCTTGCACATTATTCTAGAAGACGGAGGGATTGTACGCTTTATAAATGGAACGGATTAGAATGTGTTTTGGTATGAAATTGCGTAAGCAGTGTACCACCTTGCACATTATTCTAGAAGACGGAGGGATTGTACGCTTTATTAAAGGAACGGATTACAATGTGTTTTGGTATGAAATTGCGTAAGCAGTGTACCACCTTGCACATTATTCTAGAAGACGGAGGGATTGTACGCTTTATTAAAGGAACGGATTACAATGTGTTTTGGTATGAAATTGCGTAAGCAGTGTACCACCTTGCACATTATTCTAGAAGACGGAGGGATTGTACGCTTTATTAAAGGAACGGATTACAATGTGTTTTGGTATGAAATTGCGTAAGCAGTGTACCACCTTGCACAGTATTCTAGAAGAGGAAGGGATTGTAGGCATTATTAAAGGAACGGATTACAATGTGTTTTGGTATGAAATTGCGTAAGCAGTGTACCACCTTGCACATTATTCTAGAAGACGGAGGGATTGTACGCTTCATAAATGGAACGGATTAGAATGTGTTTTGGTATGAAATTGCGTAAGCAGTGTACCACCTAGCACATTATTCTAGAAGACGGAGGGATTGTAAGCTTCATAAATGGAACGGATTAGAATGTGTTTTGGTATGAAATTGCGTAAGCAGTGTACCACCTTGCACAGTATTCTAGAAGACGGAGATATTGTACGCTTCATAAATGGAACGGATTAGAATGTGTTTTGGTATGAAATTGCGTAAGCAGTGTACCACCTTGCACATTATTCTAGAAGACGGAGGGATTATACGCTTTATAAATGGAACGGATTAGAATGTGTTTTGGTATGAAATTGCGTAAGCAGTGTACCACCTTGCACATTATTCTAGAAGACGGAGGGATTGTACGCTTTATTAAAGGAACGGATTACAATGTGTTTTGGTATGAAATTGCGTAAGCAGTGTACCACCTTGCACATTATTTTAGAAGACGGAGGGATTGTACGCTTTATAAATGGAACGGATTAGAAAGTGTATTTGTATGATATGGCGTATGCAGTGTAAAACCTTGCAGCACCTTTTAGAACATCATTTTAGGAAAAGGTTTTACATAAGGTACGGGTCAGAATGTTGTACAGGTAGAAATATCGGTAAGCAGGCCATATTGGTGAAAAATATATACTGCAGTGTAAAACATTGCTTAATATTCTAGAATATTTACTTTTCGAATGGTAAGAGTTGGAAGTTGTATTGGTAGAAAATCAAGAAGAAAAGTAAATCCTTCCAGAGCATTCCTGGAGATGAACCTTTTATATGTTTTGTAAAGAGATTGGAAAATGTATATTATGGAAATTTGGTAAGCAGAGTAAAACTGCACAGAATTGCAGAAGATATACGGATAATAGACTTATTAAAGGGCATGGGTTAGACAACGTAAGCATATATTTGGGGAATTTGGTAAGCAGTGTAAAACTGCACAGAGTTGTAGAAGATAACGAAATATAGGCTTTATAAAGGACACTGGCTAGACAATGCATATTTGTGAAATTTGTTAAGCAGTGTAAAATTGCACAGAATTGTAGAAGTTAAACGGATTATTGGCTTTATAAAGGGAACGGGCTAGACAATGTATATCTCGGAAAAATATTAAGCAGTGTAAAACTGCATGTAATTGTAGAAAATATACGGATTATATTCTCTATAAAGAGCACGAGTTAGACAACGTATATTTGTAATATTTGGTAAGCAGGGTAAAGCTGTACAGAATATTAGAAAATAAACAGATTATGCGCTTTATTAAGGGCACGGGTTAGACAATGCTTTTTTGCGAAATTTGATAAACAGTGTAAAATGTCTTAGGATTGTAGAAGATAAACGGATTATAGGGTTTATAAAGGGCACAGGCTAGAATATGTATATTTCGAAAATTTATAAAGCAATGTAAAACTGCACAGAATTGTAGAAAATAAATGGATTATAGGCTTTATAAAGTGCCCGGGATACACAATGTATAGCGGTGGAATTTTGGTAAGCAGTGTAAAATTACATGTAATTGTAGAAGATAAATGGATTATAGGCTTTATAAAGAGCACGAATTAGACAACGTATATTTGGGAAATTTGGTAAGCAGGGTAAAGCTGCACAGAATTGTAGAAGATAAGTGTATTATGGGATTTATATAGGGCACGCGTTAGATAACGTATATTTGAGAAATTTGGTAAGCAGAGTAAAGCTGCTCAGAATTGTAGAACATAAACGGATTATGGGCTTTATTAAGGGCACGGGTTAGACAATGTATATCTGGGAAATTCGATAAGCAGTGTAAAACTTAACAGAATTGTAGAAGATGAAAAAATTATATGCTTCATAACTGGCACTGGTCAGAAAATGTACTACATGGGAATTTGGTTGAACAGTGTAAATATAGGCTGTATAGAGGGCATGAGTTAGACAATGTATATTTGGGAAATTCGATAAGCAGTGTAAAACTGCACAGAATTGTAGAAGATGAAAAGATTATATGCTTCATAACTGGTACTGGTCAGAAAATGTACTATATGGGAATTTGGTTGAGCAGTGTAAACGCTGGTACAATATTTTAAGAGATTAAGACATTATATGCTTTAACGGTGTGAGTAAGAAAATGCATTGTGAAGTTAATGTATTCTAGATGATTCTAACAGATTATATACATTACAAAGGTACATGACAGCAGGAGTATTGGTGGAAAATTGACGTTGAATTGTAAAACCTTGCTCAGTATCTAGAATATGAACGCATTATACGTTATATAAAACGCCCGGGTCAGAAAATGGTTAAGTATTGAAAAATGTTGCACAATGCACTAGATAAACGAAATGCGTACTTTACGTGAGATACAGGTCAGAACGTTTAGGGGTAGAAAATAGTACGAAATGTACGGCCAGAAGCTGCATTGGTAGAAAATTGTACGAAATGTACGGCCAGAAGCTGCATTGGTAGAAAATTGTACGAAATGTACGGCTCAGAAGCTGCATTGGTAGAAAATTGTACGAAATGTACGGCTCAGAAGCTGCATTGGTAGAAAATTGTACGAAATGTACGGCTCAGAAGCTGCATTGGTAGAAAATTGTACGAAATGTACGGCTCAGAAGCTGCATTGGTAGAAAATTGTACGAAATGTACGGCTCAGAAGCTGCATTGGTAGAAAATTGTACGAAATGTACGGCTCAAAAGCTGCATTGGTAGAAAATTGTACGAAATGTACGGCTCAGAAGCTGCATTGGTAGAAAATTGTACGAAATGTACGGCTCAGAAGCTGCATTGGTAGAAAATTGTACGAAATGTACGGCTCAGAAGCTGCATTGGTAGAAAATTGTACGAAATGTACGGCTCAGAAGCTGCATTGGTAGAAAATTGTACGAAATATACGGCTCAGAAGCTGCATTGGTAGAAAATTGTACGAAATGTACGGCTCAGAAGCTGCATTGGTAGAAAATTGTACGAAATGTACGGCTCAGAAGCTGCATTGGTAGAAAATTGTACGAAATGTACCGCTCAGAAGTTGCATTGGTAGAAAATTGTACGAAATGTACGGCTCAGAAGCTGCATTGGTAGAAAATTGTACGAAATGTACGGCTCAGAAGCTGCATTGGTAGAAAATTGTACGAAATGTACGGCTCAGAAGCTGCAGTGGTAGAAAATTGAACTTTCGTAGTATTCTAGAACGTATTATATGCTTTATAAAAGGCGAGGGTCAGAAAGTATATATTGGGGAATATTGGGTAAGCAGTGTAAACCCTTTCACAGTATTCTATAAGAGGAACAGATTATATACTCGTACCTTATAAAATGTACGTGGCAGAATATATATTTTGGAAAATTTTGTGTTAGTAGTGTAAAACTGTTTACAGTGGTTTAGACGTTGAACGGATTATGAAAGGGACGGGTCAGAAGGTACATTGGTAGAAAATTGGATTCGAATTTTTAAACTTTCCACCGCTTTTTAGAATATGAACAGATTATATATAATAAATTACGGGTTGGAAGTTTTATTGTGTGTAGTGTATTTTCTAAACTAGTAAAGTAAAAGGTAGAATGTTATGCTTCACTACCGGAAAGTAGTGGTAGTTTGAAACAAATGCTGGTTTCAGAGTCAAACCATAGTTTTGAAACAGAAGTCTAGAACTGTTTTACTGCCCAAGAAATAGCAAAAAGTAAACTTTTTTTTGGTATAATGAATTATATAGTTTTAAATTATTGAAAAATGAAACTTTAGAAATGTAAATATTGTAAACTAGAAGATAAACGAATTTCTGCTGAATCAAACTAAAGAGAGAATATTTTTTAATGGGATATTAGTGTTAAAGTCTAAGTGAAAAAATTAATAATATATATACATATATATATATATATATATATATATATATATATATATATATATATATATATATATATATATATATTACATGTTGGACAAGTAAAAAGGCAAGAATTTGTAGTTTGAATCAAATATATTTGTAGTGTTAAAATCTTGAATTGTAAACTAGAAAATGAATGAATATATGCTGACAAGAACAAAATGAAGGCAAGAAATAGAAATTGGGGAAAATGGATTAATGTAGACACAAAGTAAAAAACGCGAAGGGTAGTTTGGAGTGTAAGCACCTAAAAATAAAACAATATATGACAATGTAAATAAGGATATTGTCAATAAGTGTTAGTTTAGATAAAATTGGCAATTCTAAGTACATTGTTCACAGTTGAATAGTAAACGGGAAGATAAATAAATTTGGATGAATTACCAAACCTCGAACAATACTGTAAAAATTCAATGGGTGACCGCTGAAGTCATGACAGTCTAAATTAAATCTTCAGTATCTTACTTCGAACAGGAACTTTATTAGATTCTGTGATAAATATGTTTCTCTAGTAGTTGAGAGAATTTATGTAGTGTTGAACCTGGAACAATAAACTGGAATAATTGATTACATTCTGAAACGAAGCTAAATTAAAGAAGGTAGAGTTTTTTTTTTAAATTGGATATCTACTGTCCAACAATAAACTAGAAGATAAATGAATTACAATAAGAATTGGAAAAGTATCCAGCATTTAAGATAACCCTTTCTGGCTACCTATATACAGGAGTTGATGTGTGGTGGTGCAATCGGTTTCAACTTGATTATGAAAATTTCTGTTATAAGTTGTAAATTAAAATTCTTCTAAATGATCGAAATCGTATTACACAGTAACTTGTCGAATTTCAGTTTTTCTCAAATATGATACTTATTATTAGAATGTGGTCGAAAAAGCGACACCATATCCTACATTTTTGTTGGCATAAATTTCGTTAACATTAAAATTCTTTATGGTTTTGAATGCGTTAAATGAATTATAAGAACACAGAAACTTTCTTAGTTTAATATTACAATTCATACATTTACAAGTTTTATTTCTAAAATTAATTAATTTTATGCAAACGTTAAAAAACTTAATTTTAATAATGGCGGAAAACTGATGTTAATTAACTAAAGTTGAACATTATTTTTTAAAAAATAACAATTTTCAAATTATACAAGTTACAATAGGGAAAAAAATATTTTCTATTCTAATTTTGTGGATAACAAGCCACGTTACCTTATACTATGCTAAAGAAGTTACCTTATTGTAAGCTATTATTTCAAACATATTTTCATTTATCGATTTTTACTGTGTCATGTTGAAAATTATAACTAAATCTGTTTAGTGTTTCACAAATGCTTGCTATAATATTATTCCTATACTAAAATTTTTCAATTTATGAAGTTGTTTAATTTTAAATTAAATATCTTAATTTTATTAAAGATTTATTAATAATCAAATATTAATAATTTTTGTAAAAAAAAATATTATTTAAACAATATAGTTTATATTTTTATGTATACAGTAATATAAAAACATATGTTTAATGATCGGAATTATTAAAATTTCCCTCGCAGTTTATCTCTATATTATAGTATACGATATAAGAAAATAAATAAAACAAGTATGTTGAAGATTATTTTCTAAATTTCTAAAATCAAACAAAAAATTTAAAATACTTGTTTAAATCATTTAAAAACCCTATTTCTGGAGTAAGAGAGTTATGGTTGAATTTTATTTATGTTATTTATTTTATGAGAAAGGAGTTATTACAATTGACGGGTATTGCCTTTAATGATGTCGTTGATGTGCGTGTGTAAATAGATTTATTCGATATATATTATTCGATGTACGGTGGGAATATTTCATTGAAGAACTTGATTGAGCTTCCTGCGTATTGGAAGTCAGAGTTTAGAGTTGAAAGTGAACTAGCTTTGCTCAGAGATATGTTATAGGTTGTCCAAGATTTCAGTTATAAGGTTGGAAACACACTTGGCGTTTTTTGTCGAATTGTTTACGTCACCGCTCTAACATAATGTCGCGTTTACACACTGGGCGGTAAAATATCCGTCGCCGTCTAATCGTCACACCGACTCCACATCAGTCGATCACTGACCACTGTGCAACAATTGTCTATTTGTTTATTTTATTGTCGTTTTATCATATTATAAATAGTGTTGTGTATAGCATGAATAGAAAAGAACTTCTGGCATTATTGTTATTTCGTCGATTCAAGAGAAATCGAACAAATCGAATTATTTGGGTTCATCTGATTAATCCGATTGCTGTCTTCCAGCTTATCAAATTCATCCCCAAGTTGAAGACAAATATCATGCCACGCATTCCTTGTTTTTAAACGCCACGATATCTTTAAAAATACCTATGGTTTTGTACCAGAGCGGAGGCCTTTCTTGTTCGTTGTTCGATATGAGTTAATCAGTTAATAATTCATGGTCATTTATAACCACTTCAGTCATGATAAAACCCCACCACAACAGCTGCCGACGGCAGACTGAAGACGAACATGTATTCGCACATTTAGTCACGTATGCCACCACTTAGGAAAAATCCGTCTGTGGGGCAGTGTGCGGCTGCATTGCTACCGTCAGCGTTAAACAATCCGATCGTCCATTTTACTGCTTAATGTGCAAGTAGCAATATCAACCTAGGCGCCACTACTGATACGGCGGCGACGGTGAAAAAAAACGATCGAACAAAAACGCCAAGTGTGTCTCCAGCCTAAGGGTTTATGATACAATGACCACTGAAAGATTTTATAGTAAGATTTGTAAATTTAGAATGTTTAAGGTATAATTTATATGAATATTGGTAAATATTGTCATGTCAAAATTATAGTAGTGTTTAGTTATGGGTATTTCTTTTATTTTATGATATGGTTCTAGACAGACATATAGCAAACGTTAGATAGTAGGCCTATTAAAATATAAATTTCAAAAAAATGGACTAAAAAGTAGGCTTGTAAAATAATATCTTCGACATTCATTTAGAGAATTTACCCCATATATATTCATATCCCCACATAGATTTTAAAAAATAGATATTTCCGGAAATTTGTGATATGAATTTCAAGTAAGGTAGAATAATGAAGTAAAATTAAAACACTATAACCAGAAATTAATATCTTTACTGATTTCTTTTACTAATTTCAAAAATACTATTAGATACCTTGTAACTGAAATTACATCAAATGTTGTAAACCAATTAATTTGGTTTATAGAGTTTTAATTCCTTTGTACTTAGTCAAGTCATAGTCCACAATTGATCAGGAGATTAATTAATTAAGGTAGATAATATATAAATACAAAATAATTAACAAAACAATTGTAAAATTCCTAAATAAAACGTGAAGAGCAGGGAATAGAAAACAGTAGATTCGAGAGAACCAGCTGTTGAGAAAGTTCATACAAGAGTTCATATCTTTTACAGAGGAAAGAATTGAGTATAGGTCTCGCGTACTTGTCAGGGTACCACTAACCAAATATAACATCCAAGTCTGAGTTATGGTTGAAGTTTCAAGTATTAAGTTCAGCGAGAAGTCGGAAAAACAATTACAATATTTGTACCTAACCGACAGACGAGAAAGTGAGGTATTAAAAACACATTAAACATAGTTATATATTACATTAAGTATCAGTACTTCGCCAGGATACGAAGTCAATAAATAGTTGAAATATAAATCAATATTCAACAAAAATTATTATAGAAGTTAGATAAAACAATGTGCATTTCACATGAAATTGTAAAAAAAAAAATTGGTTATGATTACTTCTTTAGCATATTTCAAGAATTTCAATTAACAGAGGCATGGATTAATTACCGAATAAACTGTTAAAATAGTTTTCTCTGCTTTTTATTAATAGCAATAATGTTAATATAAATTTAGTTCAACATACTTGAATACCTTAAAACCACTTATTAAGTTTACACAACACATAAACAACAACAATTAGTCAACTTGTTGAATCACTCTTCTTGAAGTTCATAGACTTGTGATAAATCATAAACATCACTGGCTTCAGAGATGAAGTCATTGGGGTAGCGGAAGTCGATAACCTCCCTCAAGATTGGCTTCTCGATACTCTTGGACATTGTACGCTTTCCGAATCTGAAATCAGAGAAGTCATTCGATCAATCTAGATCTTCAACTAAAAAAAAAATAAGCTCTGGATAAGCCCAATGATTGTAAGAAATTTAACTTTACTTTTTCACAATACGTAACCTACATTAGATTAGGCCGTGGTTCTCAACCTAAGGTACACGAACTCTTGGGGGTTCGCAGTGGGTTTCTAGGGACTTCGTTGGATATCAAACTGTAATGGCAGATATGTATAATAAATTATTTGAGATTAAGTTTGAAGTGTAGTTATTTTTTCGAGGTAACCTAATCCGCCTGTAATAGGCTATAGGTACAGGTTACATGACTGCGATTGGCTGCAATGTTTAGCTCACTTGATTGACATTTTCCAACAAATCAGTAAGGTTACTCTGGGCCCCCAGACAAGTTCAATGATGTCAGGGAAGATCTAAGATGAAAATATTGACTTTTGGAGTTCATGTATTCTTCAGGCCCCGACAGAAGTATCTGATGACCTTTTGAAAGAGAATGAGTTGCAACTTTCTAGTGACGTTGAACAGCAAATATGTGATCACTTGACGGGATTAATATCATCATTTGTGAGGTAGTTTTTTAAATTTGATTAGACTAGAATCTATGGCAGGGTTACAATTTATGATAACTTGGCAAGTGGTACGCAATTAAAATGAGGTTCAGAACCGCTGGGTTGGACGTAAAACATCCCACAGTATAAATTATAGACTGTGTTACATATGTACCTGAGGCAGGGGAGTAGCCAGGACAATGGTTTGGAGGGAGCACAACCCACGGGGTCAGAGGGGGGAAATCCCCTGAACAAATTTTGAACATTTTTATCCCTAGAAATAAAATTTTATGCATTTTTGGCACTTAAAATTACACAATTGTTGATTCATCGGGAAGATATTTTGCTAAAAACCTATCGCTGTTTTATAAGTTAATATTTTTTGCTAAAACTATTTGGTATGGGTGGACACTTGGCTACGCCACTTTCCTGAGCAATCTGAATTGGAAAAGAATTTTATAGAAAAATTAGGAGTTCGTATGTTACTAGTCAGGATTAAATAAAGCCAGGATTCGTTCAATCAAGGAATTGTAGTTTCTGTAACAACCGACTTACAATGGCCATGATCATTTGTTGTTATTTCTTACTTTAAGGAGATCGTCCAATGAAACACAAAACCCTCTGGTAAAGAATAAGGGTGATCATAGCGTCACGTGAACCGTTTCGCGTATAAAAACTATCTCTATTATCGCGATAAAGACAGAATCTCTTTCGAAGCTATAAAGAACATTTGATTAGTAATCAAACATTCACAACAAAACGTACAATTAGACAAAACGTTTTTTTAAATTTATTATACTACAAGGATTTTTTAAAAAAATTTATGATAAAATATATACTTTACAGATTGATATTTGGTGCAAACAGTAATGTCCTAAAAAATACTTCATAGCCAGTTTTCCTCAATATAGGGGCTTGGACTGTATTTGTGACGGACATATTTGGAAGCTTTCTCTTCAAACTGTTTCTGAGACTGACACCATTGTAGCCATTGCTCCTCTCTCATTAAACAAAGCAATTCTATTGTCCAACTGCGAGTCATCAAATGTCCTTTTATCAATGGAAATGATTGACTCCACTTTAGGAAAATGTCTTTAATTAATAAAAGTCTATTTTTTACAATATTTTTCAAACATTTTCAAGTCTTGGTTTACTTATCTAATTTATTGTATAGCACAAAATAAGCAAATAATAAAATTACTTATAGGAAACATACATCTTAAAATATACAGTATGGAGTAGTATATCGAGTAGTTATTGCTGACATTTAGTTGTCATACAATATTTTTACACTAAAAAAATCCAATGGAATAAACAAACTAATCTGAGAGGTGACATCATTTAAATCAATGCTACTTGAGCAACTAAACATTTGGGTTTTAAGGTACAGTATTTACGTTTATATTGATAAAAGCTATCTACTAGAATATTTTAGTATTTTTGTTTATGTTTTCAAATACTAGATTGTTCATCCGTCATTGATGATGACAGCTTGGATGTTTGATATAAAACTCATTTTTTAAAACTGTAACTCCTTATTTTCCATGTTTACTGATAATGTTATTCTAACAAACTTAGCCAAAAGTGAGTTTAAAAATCTATTAAAATTAAAAATATCACACTGGAAACAGAATAACAGAACAAAATCAACTTCCTATATCTCACGATAACAAAACAAAACAACAACCACACATTCAAAATACACAGGAAGCCCACCAACACTGAAACACCATACAGCACAAACATGCTACTTTCCACTCCTTGGTACGAACACTAATCAACATACCCATGAACAATAAAGACAAAATAAACGAACTCAACACAATAAAATACATAGCCTATAAAAACTGATACAAAAACACCCTGTTAGACAAGATAGTGTGCAAAAAACAACACACAGACACATAACACCAAAATACATAACATTGACATATCACAACACATCACCCAAAACACAAAAATACATAATATTAAAATATCACAACACACCACAAAAAAATAGCTCCCTCATTCCACAAACTTAAATACAAAGTAGCATTGAAAACATCCAACACAAACTAAAAAACACCTACACAGTACAAAAACACACCAGGGCAGGAATATACAAAATAACATTAAACGACAGCTTTTGTATGGGTCAAACAGGAAGAAAATTTACCATACGATACAAAGAAAAGACATCAAAAACACACAACCCAAATAAAACTTCGCCATTCACATACAAAACACTCCACACATATACACCAATATAGACACTAATCGAAAAATTCTTCGCTACACCAAAGACACCAAAAAACTAAACATAACAGAAAGCTACGATCTATACAAACACCACAAAACCATTCACAACGCATTTTAAACGACAAAACTACTCACAATCAATACTATACTTGAACACTTAATTAACAACTACTCTATGAACAATTATACACCACAGAGTATATTGGTGAATACACCAAACCTGAGAAATGCAATGACCTAGTGTGAAACGCGTTTGCTAAAAGATATCAGTAAATAGTGGTACCAAAAAATTCCATGTGATTCCAAAAGTTTAATTTATAAGAAAAATCTTAAGATGAATAAACACAAAAACTGCAAAAGTTATTAATTTGTGATCGATATGTGACTATGTGTGACACTGACTTTGTGCGTTCGAAAACGTTTTATCTCAGTAAGTTTTTCAGAAATTGGCTTAAATTATAAATTCGGCAAGTCATTGGATTTCTTCAAAAGTAAACGTTTTACGAGTAACCATGGACAATAAAATCGACAAGTGCTTAAAATATTAAATTTATTTAAACAGACAAAACATTGAAGTATTGAATGCCATATGTGACCTTCGAAGGAGAACGCCTGACGTTCGCAAGATAAAGAGGGCTTTCATCAAGACACAATGTCTTTGATAGCTAACGGAAGGAAGAGAAGGACTTTGACCGAGTCCAATAATACAGAATCTAGAAGCGAAGGGAAAATAATTGCAATAAAGAACTTTAAGGACACTGTAAGCATTATTATTATTGCTATTATTGCATAGAACAACAACCATTTCGTTAAGAAAAAGCTTAAAAAAATATTATGGGATTTTTTAATAAAACATTTTTTATTTGGTGAAGACTAAAAGCGTATTTTTTTCTCTTACTAAACCATCAATACACACAGGAATTGCTGTTAACAAAAATTGTTCTTTTTAATAAATTAAAATATACTTTGATAAAAATATATAAAAAACTAAAATAACTAACCTATACTAATAATAAAACCACAAATAAAATAATTTAAAATTTTTAAGTAAAAAAAAAGAATTGCTATTCAATATGCTGTAGGAGAAATGACTAGACATCTAGATTCTACAGACAAATATATTAAAAAACTTTTAAATAAGTCCCAACAAAAGCAATCTGAAGACATTTAGAAAAGAATATAGTGATAGTATTTCGAAGTAGAAAAATCTAATCGTTTTTAACACTGTGACAGACACTTACCTGGGTCTCCCTATAAGAGCGAAGTATTTAGTAAGTTTATCAAGGTATGTTCCCAGTTCGTCTGGAGAGCCAAAAGCTATCGGTCGTTGTGGCCTTGTAGCGACTTCGTTGGCAATGAATGGTTCGCAGTAGTAACAGGAAGACAAGACCACCATGCACATATACCCGGCAAACGCACCTTCTACACTCCACATCATCTCTGTATGAACAAAACAAATAAAAGTAAGTACTTTATGATATTAGCTTTTGCACTAATCACTGATGATTCCTGTAAAAATATTGAAAATATTTCTCTACGGGTTTCCATTACGTCTACACAGTGACACAGCCAGAAATCCCTTCTGGAGGGGGCTTTGTATTCAGGGGAGACCGGAAGATAATTAACACTTCAAGGGAAAATTTTGAAAATAATTGTCACTTTACGCTCGTCATCTCTTAAAATTAAACACAAGTTATAAAATGAATGAATGAAATTTTTAATAATTTAAACGCCTTCCATATTTAAAGAGTATTCAGTGGACATTATTCTACGCTTAAATATACGGTGGTATTTATTTGAGACACTAGGTTATCCTGACCAATTATCCTCCAATTAATGTTTGTTACCACTTCTGTCCTCCACGAACAAGCTCGCGAGACGCTGTGGAACAAGATGTAACAATAGTGGTCAACGGCAAAGATGCACACGTTTGCATACGCAATATTTTAACAGCTCTATGTTTACTGTCGACTCATTTCGTAATAAAACTATTATTTAATTATAATATTTGATTTGAGCACGATTTTATTTCACGTCTGTCTGTCGATGACAGTAGATTTTGATCAAGAGTAAAAAACCATTTTTGAACAATTTCCGATAAGCTATGAGTTTGCAATTTGGCATAACGATACAATTTGTATTGTGGAAAATAATACGACGTAACGAAATAAATACTGTTTTACCTCAAAATTAAGACGCGGAAAAGTATGAAATAAAGCGTTGAGTAACTTAATTCAAACCTTGTAGGTGATTTTTCACCCACTTACCTATGTCTAATTGAAATGGCGAAATTTTGCACAATTATCTACATTCTAAGGAGTACAAGCGTAAAAACATACAATAACTTATTTAAACTTTGTAGTCCATTACGTTCGGTGAAACTTAATTAATCACTTTTACATTAGTTTAGACTATCCGAACTTTAATTTTGTAAATTTGTTAACATTACTGAGACAGAACGATTTGATCACTCTGCGGCGATCTTCATCAGTGTCTAAATTTCCCGCTTGGAGTTGTTAGGTCAAGTAGTGACGGTTTTAAAGGCAGGTTATCGATAGTATCAAACTGTAGTATCCGATAGTTCTTATAGTCATAAACTAATGTAAAAGTGATTAATCATTTAAACTAAAGTCGTTATCTTCTAATCTATTTTCGCCTAATTTTCGATGTTCGATTGAGCTGAAATTTTCAATAATTATTTTCCTACTTGAGCATTTGGTTACGAAACTGAAGGATCTGAGTTCCCACACTGCCAAAGAATTTCTATGAGCATTTTCAGCCCCCAGGTCGACAGAGCCTGTACTTGGGTTAAATAAAAGCGGTAGTGCTGGACTCATTACCTTCATTGAACACGTATTATGAGTCAAGTAACGCAGCTTTACCCTGTGTCTCCTAAATCATTAAAATGGTCTAAAAGGAGTCATTATTATTATTATTATTATTATTTGTCTTATACCATGAACAAAATACATACATCGATTATAAAAATAAATGACCACAAATATAATACAATAGAATTAATATAATATAAAATAATTATATATATATATATATATATATATATATATATATATATATATATATAATATGGTGATGTTTTCTTGTAAAATAGTTAATAAGTTATATATATATATATATATATATATATATATATATATATAAAATATGGTGATATGTTTTTTTGTAATATAGTTAATAAATTAAAAATATTTCAAAAAATATAGTCATTAAAAGTATTCTTGCTTTTGAAATTTATTATATATATGTGTGTGTGTGTGTGTGTGTGTGTGTGTGTGTGTGTGTGTGTGTGTGTGTGTGTGTGTGTGTGTGTGTGAGTGTGTGTGTACCTATGTAATATAAAATAAATATAATATAATATAATACAATAGAATAGTTTATGACTATCCGAACTTTAATTTTGTAAATTTGTAAAAACTTACTGAGACAGAACGTTTTCGATCGCTCCGTGGCGATCCTTATCATAGTCTAAATTTTCCGCTGTAGTTGTGGTTAGGGTAAGCGGTGACAGTTTCAAAGGCAGGTTAGGTATTAGAACCATCACCGCTTAACCTAACAACTCCAAACGGAAAATTTTAACACTGATGAAGCTCGCCACGGAGTGATCGAAAACTTTCTGTCTCAGTAAGTTTTTACAAATTTACAAAATTAAAGTTCAGATAGTTATAAACTAATGTAAAAGTGACTAATTAGGTTTCACCGAACGTAATGGACTACAAAAATCAAGACAATACAATATAATATAAATAAAACACTTTTTAATACGCCTTATTTTGAATTTATCTAAAAGGAAGGATTTTTACAATTAAAAGTAAAAGCGTGGGTCTCCCATAATATATTCCATATTTACAACTTATAAACCTTCAGTTGTAAATTTTTATGAATCTATAGAATACAACTACCATAAAAGTAAACATTTTCTAACGCCCCACATGTTTAGCTTTAATCATTGAAATTTTCAATGTTCCAGAAAAGCAGAAAACATTATTTAATTATATTTTTAGATCATTTCGAAATGAAAACATATTAAGAAAATGATTTGTCAACAAAAACTAAAAAAAGTGAATAGTGTTTGCCTAGCTCTGTTTAGTAGAACACTTTTAGTTAATCATTATGGTTGACCATATAAAAATATATGATATAATTTTTTTCTCTATCTGATGCCAAGCCTAGCCAACCTACACTTTACGACTGGTTTCGGGTAATCAACTTCTTGAACTACTATATTTATATTTCATATTACTTTACTCAAGTACAATAGTAGTTCTACTATACGGAGATTTTTCCAAAAGCTTATCTTCATGTATGTGTAGAATAGGAATTACAGAAGGTTTTGCTCACCTTGAGCGTTTTTATTGGTAGTAAGTAATAAAATTTTTTTTCAACAATAAGCTAATAAATATACTAAATGTTAGATTTTTTTCGTAAGAGTTCATTTTCCTTTTATATAGCAAGTACAAAATCTTAAATACTTAAATATATTTAAAAATAAAGCTTTTCGGAAGTACGTAAATTTATTTTATAAAAAGAGAAATGCTATAGCAAGAAACACCTAGGGATTTTGTAGCCAGGCGAAGACAATAATAACGTCAAACCCATGCTCTCATAAATTCCTGCAGTTGTACACTAACGCTGGCTTCTCTCGTTCATGAAATAATTCCCCACATTTTTTTTTTTTTAAAGCAGCACATTTTACCTAACCGTTTTCTTACTCAAGAATCTTTACTGTTTTTGTATGTTTTCCATTAATACTTGATGGTGGATGGACTTCTCAAGGTATGTAAATGTGAAGTCAACTTCAAATGAATATCATCAGGTCATCCAGTCAAGAGATGTATTTATTTACTTATTCGCGAGCAAAGATAATTAATTAATTTGAATATTTATTCTGATTTCCATCGTCGACTCTAGTGGCTTTAAAATCTAATAAAAATCTTCAAGCTACAACTAAACCAATAGAATTTAGTAAGTAAAACTACTTTATGAATTTTTCAACCAGATATTTTAGACTTTACGACTTCTGATGATGCAAGAGGAAGAACTGAAACAATTAAGTGAATTATCAATCACTGTTGTAATATCAATCAATTTAGATAAGAATATGTCTGTATAATATTGTCATAGAAATCGATTCTCGATCAATAGAGACTACGATCGCCCCCATTCAACCAAACTAGGAAAATTTGTAAAAGAACTTAACGTATCTAGGGCTCAACTAAACCAGGCACTAATAGCTAAATTACCTCATCTACAACCTTACCAGGCGATGATAGCTTAAATAGTCTCTAACATATCCGCAATAATTTGTGATAGCTTAGTTAGTCTCGATCATGTATACAAAGGCCGATGATACTTAGCATCTGGCAATGTCAATATCGTGTACATCCGCACTAGGCAAATAATAGCTTAGATAACCTCGAACATATCTGCACCAGGCAAATAATGTGTTCGTTTAAATAATTTCGTCTACATCCGAACCAGATGATGGTAATCTATATAGCCTTTTACATCCGCCCCATACGATAATATCCTAGATGGGCACTTTTATATCCGCTACAGGGGTTAACAGCCAAGATAGCCTCGTCTAGATCTACACCAGGAATGGTAACATAGTTTGTCTCGTCTAAATGCGCACTAAACGATAATAGCTAATCCTCGTCTACATTTGCACCTGACAATGATAGCACCGATCACAATTGCAACAATCGATATTGTTTTTTTCGTGTCCTTGGAGTTCTAGATAACATCAAAATTCCGGACGATAACGGCCGCCAGCTCTGGCGCTTTTTGGCTAAAGAGAACAGCTCTTAGATAATCTCCAAGTGGTGTCATTTCGAATTTCAAAATATGCGGCGTGAGTGCTGGGCAATCGAAAGTGCATAAAAAGTTGACAGTCCTCGTAACTGATTTATCGACGTGGCCCCGGACGCGGCAGCATTAAGGCTAAACCTCGATATTGCACTGTCCATGGAAAATGGCTAGCAGAGCCTCAAAAAGGTTGAACTACTCCCCTTTGGTCCGCGGGAGGTATGTTATTTCCCTCTTATCACCCATCTGAAAAACAGATGGAAAAATTCCTCGATCCGCCACCTGAGGACGAGCCCTCTAGGGGTTACAGGCTCGAGAGCGCACCAGGGAATAGTAGCCAATATAGCCTCGTCTACATCTTTGCCAGACGATGGTAGCCTACATAGACTCGCCTACATCTGCGCCCTGCTATGGTAGCCTATATAACTCTAAACATTTAAAATGATTTACTATAGCTTAGTTAGCCTCGATCAAATGTACAACAGTCGTTGATAGCCTCGAACACTTCCGAACCTGGCGCTGATATTCTGATTATCCTTTTAACACATTTGTAACTGGCTATAATACCTTAGACGTCTTCAAACGTACCAGGCGATGATAAACTGGCCTCACATTTATCCGTAGTAAGATATGATATAGCATCTAACACTACTGCATCAGGCGATGATAGCATAGTTAGCCTCGAACACACCTCCAATAAGCTACTATAGCTTGAATAGCCTCAAACAAATCTACAGGATCTGATTTAGACAATAGCCTGCCCACATTCTTACCAGGCGATGATAAACTGGCCACACATTTATCCGTAGTAAGATATGATATAGCATCTAACACTACTGCATCAGGCGATGATAGCATAGTTAGCCTCGAACACACCAATAAGCTACTATAGCTTGAATAGCCTCAAACAAATCTACAGGATCTGATTTAGACAATAGCCTGCCCACTTTCTTACCAGGCGATGATAAACTGGCCTCACTTATATCCGTACCTAGATATGATATAGCATCTAACACTACTGCATCAGGCGATGATAGCATAGTTAGCCTCGAACACACCTCCAATAAGCTACTATAGGTTAAATAGCCTCAAACAAATCTACAGGATCTGATTTAGACAATAGCCTGCCCACATTCTTACCAGGCGATGATAAACTGGCCTCACTTATATCCGTACCGAGATATGATATAGCATCTAACACTACTGCATCCGGCGATGATAGCATAGTTAGCCTCGAACACACCTCCAATAAGCTACTATAGCTTAAATAGCCTCAAACAAATCTACAGGATCTGATTTAGACAATAGCCTGCCCACATTCTTACCAGGCGATTACAGCCTAGATAGTCTGAAACAATTACGCAATGGCTTACGATAACTTAGTCTACGATATCTTCAAACGCAACCATAACGATACCCTAGTTACCGCACATTTTGCTTTTCCTAAATTTAACACACCCTTTTAAAACCTTGTTTTACAAAGTGTATTTTTATAATGAAATGGGGGGAATACTTTCAGTAAATAAAGTTTCTGGAGATTATTCTGGTCTCGTAACTTAATTAATACAAGAGCTCATATTAAACGTTTTGTTTTCTGAACTGTGCCCCCTCACTTTTCTTGACGCTGCATAAATTGTATTTGAGTTATTCTTTCTCTTTGATAATTTACCCGCACGTGGTCGCATAGGAGACCTTATGCTTCAGAGATTTGTTGAAATCAGAAGTGAAAAGGTTTTGAAGAGGCTTTAAATTAATTAGGAAGGGTCGTCGCAGGCCCAGCGGCGTTAAAACAATTCTTGCAACTACAATTAAATCACTTATGCAGTGTTGGAGTGCTACAAGCACTGACTACAAAGTTGCTGATATATGTTTACCTAAAATAAACTTTAATAACATTTTGCTTTTAAAATAACACATGTTGATAAACAATTCTTGAAAAATAAGAACAAATACGTACTACATAGGCCTATGGAATGTTACACATTCTAAACTTGCAATCGGTGGTACAGATTCCTTTTACCCAAATTAGTTTTCATACAGAATTATCGGAAGTTTCATTCAAACGCAAGCGTTCTTCTATTGTTTGGCCTTACTCTTATGTCACCTGCTATCTTACATTTTCTTATGTCCTCCAGACAGAAGAATATTTTTTGCTAGGAAATTTTCTCCCTTCCTCCATTTTATTCCTCAGCAAAGTAGCTTATTCTACACAGTTCATTTTGATCTAATAGACTACATGGTCTAATAGACTAGGGAAAGAATGTAGCGTTACAACCGGGGAAAGATAAAATGTGGTAATAGGGTAGGATGTTGTGTACCGAGGATAGGATATTGTATCAGAACAGGATGTTATATATCAATAACTAAATGTTGTAAAATAAAGTATTACTAGTACCAGGACAGGAAATACCAAGGAACCGATGTTCCCTTACAACTAGGTATTGCCTTATAACTGGATGTTGTGCTAGGACAGGTGCTATATACCAAAAAGGGATTTTGTATGGCAACATATGATGTTCTGTTTGGAGAGGATTTTGTATACAAAGGGAAAAGAGGTTGCCTTACAACAAGATGTTGTATCAGGCTAGGTTGATGTATACCGTGGATAAGATGTTTTGCAAAGTCAGGATATTATATATCAAGGTGAGGATATTCCCTTACAACCGGATGTTCGATACGAAATAAAATGTGGCATCGGTTTAAGATGATGTACAATGGGTATAAGATCTTGTGTCAGGATAGGATGTTATATATCGAGAAAAGTATGTTGTCAAGACAGGATATTGTATACTAAGGGAAAATATATTCCGTCACAACGTGATGTTGAATAAAAAAAATAAAATGTCGTATCAAATTAGGATGTTGTATACCAGGGATAGGGTATTGTGCAAGGTATTATGACATGATGTTATTTGTAATGGAAAAATGTTTAGGGAACATACAATGTGTGTAACGACAATATATGTTTTACCAGGGAAATGATGTTCCGTTACTAACGGATGGTGAATAACAAAGATAAAATGTCATATTACGTTGTATATTTGGGATAGAAGATTTTGTCAGGAGGGGATGTTAAATATCAAGAAAAGAATATTGTGTAGCAACATATAGTGTTTTGTCAGGACAAGATATTGTATACCAGTGAAAGGATGTTGCGTTACAACCAGATGTTGAATACCAAAGATGAAATGTGTCAATCTAGGATGTTGTACACAGGATATAGGATATTTTGTTAGGAAAGAATTTTATATATCATATGACAAATGTTGTATAGCAACATAGGATGTAGTGTCAGGTCAGGATATTGTATACTAGGGAAAGGATGATGGCTTACAACAAGATTTTGAACACTAAAGGTAAAATGCCATATCAGACTAGGATATTGTATATCGGGAATATGAAATAGTGCCAGGGCAGGACGTTGTATACTAAGGGAAAGTGTATTGATTTACAACTTAATGTTAGATACGAAAGATAAAATTTCTTATCAGGCTATGATGTTGTGTACTAGTTATAGGATATCGTGTCAGGAGAAGTTATTAAATATCATGAAAGCAATGCTGTATACCAACATGGGTTGATTTGTCAACAGATGTTATTGCATACCAAGAAAAGGAGGTTGCCTTACAACCGAATGTTGAATACGAAAGATAAATGTCGTATCAGACTAGGATGTTTTTTACCGGAGATAGGATACTGTGTTGGGACAGGATGTTATATATCAAGAAACAAATTACGTATAACACATAGGAAAATATATGTTGTGTGTAAACACACTATGGTGTATATCAGGATAGAATTTTGTGATAAGATATTGTATATCTTAATATTGAGTCAACATATTATAACTGAGGTTAGGATGTTGTATGTTGGAACAGGATATTGTAAACAAGTAGTATAATTATGTACGCAATTTCAAGACAATGTACTCCGGAGTTGGGATGTTGTGTCGGGACAAGATTTTGTATGTTGGCGATAGAATATTGTACGAACACGGTGTATGCCAGGTATAGGATGTTATATCAGGTGATGTCAACAAGATAATATATACAGGGGATAGGATTTATTTTTAATCAGGGAAAGAATTCTAAGTCAGGACAGAATGTTGTGTCCTGTGATAGAACTTTTTATGTGAAAACAAGACATGAATAACGGGAGTGAGACGTGCTGTTAGGGAATGGGGTATGTACAGGAGTTAGAATATTTTGTCAGAACTGGATTGTGTACAACAAAAAATCCCTTATCAAGAAAATATATGGTTTACCTGGGAGTGTGATGTTTATCAATACAGAATGTATGATATACCGAGGAAAGATGTAAGCCTTGGCAGGGTGTGGTATATCGCTAGAACAAGTATTGTGTGTCTACATAGGATGTTATATACTGTGGGAGATTATTTTATATGTTTGCATAAAATGTTGTATATTGAGAGATAATGTTAAGTGTATAAACAAGAAGTTGTAAACGAGGATAGAATTGTGTTTGTCCAGAAAGTTGGATATCTAAGACAGAATGTGATCTAAAGACATGACGTTGTATAATAGGATAAAATATAGTATGTCCGGACAGATTATTATACACCCTGGGTATGAGTAATATTCTGTGTCTGAAATGGATATCAAATACCGGGATGGATGATGCATATCTGAATAAGATGTATATCAAGGGAAGACGTGATATAAGTCTAGATGGATGTTATATATCGATACAATACGCCACATATTAAAAAAATATTTATTAAGTGTGAATAGAATTTTGCATGTCGGAATAGTATGTTGTAGGTCTGAATAGTATTTTGCATATCAAAAGAGGATGTTGTATCTTAGGACATGATGTTGTACAGCAACTAGCTGTCAAATACAATGGAGTTCGTTCAATCAATACTTACATCAGGGGATGCAGTATAATAAACCCAGTGTTTAAAGCTACGAACCTCGTTCATTGGCGGTTTCTGTTACTTTCGTCTTTCAATGTACACATTCATCTCTCATGATCCAGCGCGTCCATTTTTATCTTTCAAGAAAATACAATGAAAGCTTCTTGAGCTGCTCCTCAGGCTCAGGTCATTTTACTAGAGTTTTCTTTAACTCTGCCGCTGTTTTATTGCTTCACTCGTCTGTGCTGTTCGTGGGGCACATATTTAATGTGTCATTACGAATGGTTTTCCCGTGTCATTACGAATGGTTTGTACAAGTGTAATATTCAAATGTAATTCCAAATCCAGCTTTATCTTTAAGACTTTTAAGAAACCTCTGTAAGGATAAATGAACGATAAGAGAGGGGGATAAATACAAGAATCATTTTTCTTGATTTGATTTTGAAATTCCCCACTATGGAAAACCCTTATTTACAGTAGAAAAATCCCTTGTATGAGGTGTAAAATGATATAAAAATGTACAAGTAACCGGATAATATTTATAAATATTTAAATGTTTGTAAAATATGTAAAACAGGAGAGGGTGTGATGTATGTCTAGCTAGAGGTTCTGTGTGCAGTACCATCATGTGGATATTTTTTTAACAGATTTCTCTTAAGTAATTGTTTTACAATTGAAATATACTTTAGGATTTAACAATATAAAGAAGTTTATTTGTGTTAAAGTGGTTTTATTTATTATAATATGAAATTTACAAACATTGTTAATATTTATTGTCAGTGCATACATCAGTAAAACATACATATTAAATGAGACACTGGAAAATATAGACTATCGTACAATTCGCCATTTTCCTGTGGTTTTTCCAGTTAGGTCATACAAAATAAGATCCTGCTTAACTTGCAATTTTCAGGCTCCTGTATTATTTTTAAGTAGGATCTGCCAGTGGAACTTGTCCCTGGACTTTATTTAGAAACCAACTAGCTCTTCAGATAGCTCAATATTTATAAATTTAATGATTCTCAAGAGAGAGTTCATTAGATGTTACATTAGGTCATTATTTTTTTAACATTTACTAACTTATAGTTTTAAACAATATTTGAATATGAATGGCAATCATTAAATTTACTAGTTGGAAAATTTTGAAGTTTTCATTTGTCAGCATAGGATGTTTTAGAAATAATTTTAACTGAATTTTGAGTGATAACTTTAATGATTTAAATTCTTTAAGAGTACCAATACTATAAAATATAATATAGGAGTATTTTTTGTTTTTGTTTTATACTTTTAAAACATATTTCATTTCATTTAACTTTCTTTAAAAAAAAGTTTTGTAATAAAAAATCTTTGTCTCTTATTCTTATCATTTCCACATTATAAAATAGTTATTTTTTAAATGAAATTAGTTTATTCCATCTATTAAGATTGTTAATAATCTTTGTATATTAAACTATTTCTCTTAAAATATTTAACTTTGAAAATCTATATTTGTTTATATTAGTACTTGTGATAGTGCTTGTTCTTTAATAGATTCGACATTGTTGACTATTGTTTCCTAAAATGCTTATTTAAATTTAGTATACTGTATTATTTAGGCTTTCAAAATTTCGTTATTGAAGATTTTTGATCGAAACCATTTCACTGATTTGAATTATTTTTTTTATGACATACTTTCTTTATAATTAAACATATTTTTACATTTTCAAATAGAATTTACCTAATTTATATTGAAAAACTTGCATTATTTTAGCTTTTAAAAACTGACTCATTGCATTATATTTCTTAAATTTTACATTTTGAAACATATTTTTGTTAAACGAATTTAATAGACTTTAATTAATAAATTTGATTTAAAATATGACTTGCCAACACTTCCTTCCACCTATTTTTCTCCTGAACCCAAGATCTCGTACTTAATTGGACATTTTTCTGGTTTATTTGATAAATTTTAATAAATTGAAATTTTTAATGTCTTCCTTTACAATGGCAAAATTGCCTGTCGCAACACACGCACACACACACACACACACACACACACACACACACACACACACATACACACACACACACACAAACTATTTACCCCGATTTTATAGCTTACATATAGGTTTAATATGGCGGTTTTATGGTTAGATTTGGAAAATCGAAAAACAAACCTAAATGGACACGTATTAAAAGTATTCCTTTTAAAATGTTAAGAAAATGCATCAGTAAGGATTCCAAAAACTTTTATTTATACATGAGTAAGCAATCTATAATATTTATGCAATGTTTTAAGCAATGTATTAAGCAATGTTTTAACATTTTTCTTCACTTTAAGTTTGTCTCAATTTTTGGCTTGTAGTTTCCTTAATATGATTCCACCAAATAAATTTACAATAAATAATCCAGAGTATTTTTGTCTGTAGATACTTTGTTAACACTTTTGTCTATAAATTTGTAAACACTTTAGTTGTATAATTCAGATGTGCTAAAGCTCATTTTATATTCTCAGGAGACGAAATATGTGTATTTACAAAATACATAGCACGGAGAACAATTTTAAAGCTGATATCATTTAACAGATGTCAGAAAGCGATTTCGCAAATTTTAGCACGCCTCGCATCCCACACATCGAATTTCGTAGAGAAAGTGGTGATTCTTTGTAAAGATAGATATGTCCGTTGCGCTACGGACCACTGATTGAGTGATTGATTTCAGTCGGAAGAAAGTATACATCTCTTCGCTTGACGATCAATATTCTGAGAGTTTTCGGTTTTATTTAAATTCATGGCGTTGTTCATAACAAAGGAATCATGAAATAAAATTTTAGAATCGAATCCCTGAAAAATAGTGTGTTTACTACCGAAACACTGTTGGCAATGTTTAAACTGCAGTGACTTGGTGAGTTAATCGTTCGGGATTATTATTTCGACTATAGGTTAAATTTTATAATCTGGCACTTGGATATTAGGTGGAAATTGTGTATTAATCATCTATAAAACATCAGGCAATGTCGTCATCCCTCATTAGGTCCATAAATTGAGGCCTACCAGTCCCAACCCTTAGACAATCCTATTAGCATGCTTCCATTCACGCCCTATTTTCATTTGTTGTTATTTTTACTATACATTAAAAACTAACTATACACAATAAGTAACAAAATAATGATTCGACCTTATGAGTCAACGGAAATCCAAGGGTCGATGTTTTTTAAAATGACCTGCGGCACCTCCACCCTCCCATCGTCCTCGTCTCTAACCAAGGCCCGCAGCTCCGAAGTGCCAGCTTATAAAATCTTATCTATATATCTTCTGATACAAAAATTATAAGAAAGCTTATAAAAAATCGTGTACTACTTTGGTTAATAAAATCTAAAATAGCGTCATTGATTCAAGTAACTATCCGATTCTACAGTTTCGGCGAAAAGTCATAAGACAAATACTAAAAACAAATATTTGTAAAATAACCTTTAATAGCCGCGTTTTCATTAGAATATTTATTTTCTGTAGATTATGATGTTATTTGTAATGATTTTTAAAAATAAAAACCTCTTTAAAAAAGCTTTCTTTCCAAATGATCTAAAAATATTTAAATAACGTTCGTATTTTACCCAGAAATATTGTCAGTCAGTCAGTCAGAGTAGTAGGGGTTTCGTTACTCCCTTGGTTTTTTAGCGTCTGTTTTTTTTTTAATACTGGTTGCAGGTAGAATACTGGATCATGGTTGTTGGTTTTTGGCTGACAAAAAAACTCATTTCTATTTAAGGTGACGTTAATAAGATTGAAAAGGGTTTTTGCTGTGTCTTGTCTTTTTGTAGGTCTGTCATTGTGTCTATATACTGGTTGTAGGTAGATCAGGAGTGTTTGTATTTGGCTGGGTGCTTTTCCATTTGGGAAGATTTTTAATTGTTTAGGACGAATTTTAAACACTGGTTTTAGGTAAGATATTGGATCAAAACGAAGGGTCTTTTAAATTTAAGGGAACTGTTTATTTAATTGAAACGGGTTTCAGATGTGTCTGTCTTCATCAATTCTTGTTGCGGGTAGGATACTGGACAAGGGATGTTGATTTGGCTCTTAAAAAGACGGGGCGTTTCATTTTGGCAGAGCGTTTATTTGATTGTGAAGAATTTTTGCAGCGCATGTCTTCTTTAACGGTAGGGACAGGTAAGATAGGCTACTGGATCAGGGCTGTTGGTATTTTTCTGGTAAAAGGAGAATGAATTATTTTTGGAAGAACGTTTATTTGATTTGGACGGGGTTTTCAGCGTCTGTCTTCTGCAATTCTATTTACAGAGATGGGGCACTGGATTAGGGCTGTCTATTTTCGGCTGGAAAATAGAAGTGGCGTTAAAGTTTGGAGAACATTTATCAGATTGGGTTTTTGCAATGGTTATGATCTACATTCAAAGCGATGGGTTTGATTTAAAGTGGGTTTTTTAAGATTTTTTAAAAAATTTTGTACATGAAATTATATTATTTCCTGTCTGGTATTATTAGTCGTTAAAATTCCTTTCGTCAGTAGCAGAAAACATTATTTTATTATTTTTTTTTAAAACGAGAAACATGTTTAAAATCTAATATATAATCCGTTTTACCCTGCTTAGTCTATGCAGAAATTTCTAATAGACTTCAGGAAATTTGGAGAATATCGTTTACAAGATTTAACGTAATTAGAACTAAATATTATATTTTGTACCTTTCCTCATCTTAATATCAAGTTAGAGCCTAATATTGTTCATACTGCTGTATGTTACTCGAAATTCATGCTACATTTTTCTGACTCCTTTCTTAGCGGTAAATGGGCGTAAAATGGATTAATTTTTTTTTTTAAATTTACTGTTTATAGGCAGACATTCAGCACGAGTGAAATAAAAGAGTGTAAAAATGACACCTTTATCTCCACATAAAGTTCGGTAATTGTACATATAATAATGGTTATGTCCTAACTTGTGTGGAAAGGGAGCTTATGTATCCAAACATGATCGGATAGAAATTTGTTTTATGTTTATAATATAAAAATGAAACGTTTTAGAATAAAAAAAATAATTTTAATTTGAATAGTTGAGGGTTTGTTTTAGACCTTTATTTTTTACATAAAGGTGTTTTTAATATGTTAATTTGTTTCCTTTTATTTAGTACTGTTGATGTCATTTTTTTTTTAAAGCCATTGTATCAAAAATAAAGTACTGTAGGTAAATAGTGATCATTTATTACAGAATTTTAAACATTTTCTGATAGTATTTGTTATTAAAAATATATTTTTCCTTTTAAAGTGAACAGTCATGTACTACGAAAAACATTAAGTTCTATGAACACAGATAAGACTAAGGTAATGATACAAAACTGTTAAGTCTAGAATAGGCCGGTCGCAACACGGAGCGGCTCGACGTTGTGCCGTAAGGGATGTGTTTTAAATTGGTTTAAATGGAGGTAAATGGAGGCTGCATCGGGTACTGAAAGGCAATGCGAGGCAGTGCCTCATTCTTACTGCCTTGTCAATTTTCGTCCATCAGGCGAAAGGCAAAAGACAAATAGTTCTGTGCATGCGCGGGGATCGCCAAGTGTTTTTTGTTGTTTTTTGTTCCTTTTGTGGATTGTTGGAGTAATTAACTCAAGAATTACAAAATGTCGTTGGTTTCATACGAAAAAATTCCCAGGTCTGCTCTTAATACTGTAATAAACAATTGTATATTTCGTTTTTTGTTTATGGGGTCACTCATTCTTTTTTGTTGGGTACATCATCCATAAACTTGACAAGGTTCCACAATGCTATAACAGTGACTTCTTCTTCTGCATCCATTTCCACGCAATATGTAACATATGAGTATACTGGGACTGGGCAGCCCCGTGTTCTATGCTGTGCCATCGTCCAAGGCGAGACGAAGCGAGGCGAGGCGAAAACGTAACCTGTGTGCGGCCAGCCTTATAGAGAAGGATTGTGGGCTACAATCCATAGAGAGCTTAGAGAGTCGACTCTCTATCACGAAAACATGTCACTTTATACTTGCTACCAGGAAAATTCTTGTTAATAATATAATTCTAAACAAATTAATTTTAATAAAGTTTCTTGATGTAATCATCTTGAATTCACTGATTAAACTAATTTTAAACTACTTAACTAAGTGAATACGTAATTGCTTACTTGCTGACGCGTTTAAAAACGAGTAGAGGGTTAGCTTCGTAAAAGGACGAATGTTTTGAAACGCGTCAGCAAGTAAGCAAATACGTATTCACTTAGTTAAGTAGTTTAAAATTAGTTTAATTTTAATACTTTTATATCTTTTAAAGTTTATATATATTGTAAGTGTGCACACCACTCACAGCCCGAGGAGGGTTAGACTACTTGTCAAAAATCCTTTTAAAGCGGGACATTCTAAATTCTATTTTGGAAAATAACTTAGCTATGTAACCCTACGGCGGTGTGTATCACTAAAAATTCGGCTTGAAGTAATTTTACATCAAAGTGCCTAGTAGGGCTAATAAAAGCCTGCAGTGAGAAACCCAGTTACGGTAGTCATCATGCGAAGAATAGCTTTGGTCACCAGGCAAGTGCACGAGACGGAGGAATTAAACGAATTAGCGAAAATAGTTCGAATCATTAGTTCATGTTTAAAATGGTTTTGCTAAATGAAAAAATAATGTAACTTTAAAAAAGTAGAGCAAGAGTATTTTAAAGAAATAAATTATCTCGACTAAATTTAACAAGTTAACGATTTGCCGAACGTAAAATTTAAGTAAATTTTATGTGGGAAACTATAAATTAATTCTCACATAAAAGGAATAACAGAAACTAAACAGAGAAAATTTCTTAGAATTGTAGCAGTTAGTTATTATAATTCATTGTAATCTTTCAGTAACACAATAACTATACTAGTTAAACTTATGCGGTATTTATAATTTCAAAAATTAATAAAACACAAATATTTAATGAATTCAAATATTTATTTAGGAAAAATTAATGTTTAGGTGAACATAGAAAATATTCAATAGAATTATTCCTTTTAAAATTCGCTCAATGTCTACAATTTAGAACGTTTAGAGTTTTCAAGGTCATATGTAAAAGGAGGTTTAGATGTGTTGATATTCTTTAATTTAATCTTTTTACACCGATTTAGAAAAACTTCCTGAGGGATGTGAAATTGCAGAAGCATTAAGGAAATTTCAGTTATGATTAGAAACAGTTTTTTTGTTTCTTCACTTCTCTTTTCAGCTTCAAAAGGCAAAACCGACACAATAAATTAAAACTGTTTACTAAATAATCCTAAGCTTTTATTACATTTGAAGAGACGTAGCATTGCAAACAGTATTGAATATGTTCAGACTAATCTCTGTAAGAAGCTGGACTTGTTTTTGCATAACTAGTGGACTGTTTCAGTGGACTGTAATTCAAAGGACGAATGTGAGTAGTAAAGTGTATTTATGTTATTGCAGTTGTGACTTAGGATGTGGATAAAAAAGAGACGAAAAAAAGGGACGAAGGAAACTAAATCTGCGTTTATTTACTACCACTATAAAGTAGGTTTGGGAGAAGGCATCATATCTTGGATCTTAGAACAAAGAAAGAAATCACACCCTCACGTGTTTGTTTACTCAACACACTTTGTTTCTTAATTCAAAGAAGTAAATGTCTTGTTTGGTAATACTAACCTAGTTTATAGCAACTGAACTGTACTTATGTTTGATTTATCAGTTACATGATGAGACCGTCTCAAGTTTATTCCAAAACAATAAAAAATCAAACATTATAATTACGTTAATTTTTTAAAATACGTTTTATCACTTATGTATTGTTTTGAACCCGACCTTACGTTAAGTTTAATTAGATGAGGTTATGTTTTAGTTTATGAGTTAAATAATGTATGTTTAGTATAGAAAAATTTACCCTTCACTGGTCTTGTGATAAGTCTGTTATATGTGGAAATTTTCTAGAAAACCAATGTATGCATTATACATTATTACTAGTAATAACGTAGAGTTTCAATTAGTATGCAGCAGCGGTTCCCAAACCTTTTGAGTTCACGCCCCCCCCTCCTGAAATGAAAGCCTCCCACGCCCCTCCACTTTACACTATAAATAAATGGTATGGGCATACGAAAAAAAATCAAATATTATATAAATTGAAAACAATTTCCTTATTTATACATACTTTCACAAGAAACATTATATAACATTTCAAGTTTTAATTTGCAAGGTAAATTTTAACTGACAAGAGAAAATGTTAGTGAAATGCTTGAGCTTGCATTTTATTCACTACCATGCCTATTTAAAGTTGTTTTTTTAGTAAGGGCACAATCCAAGTCATTAGCTACATCAAGTTTGCTCCTATAATATTAAATATATTCAATTTATTTTATTATTCTCCAACTGTTCTCGTGCCCCCTGACTTGCCTTCACATCCCCTAAGGGAGGCGCGCCCCTCAGTTTGGGAACCTATTGTAAGGAATTATAATAATGTTCTGTAGTGGAGAGTATCGTTTTCTGTGCGACGTATATTTTATATAACATTATAAAATAATATAATTCTAATAACTAAATATATTTCGCTTCAAATATTTCAGATTTTTAAAAAGAAATATATTAGTTCTGAAATTGTTTTGTTCTATAGTTAGTTGTCTACCAATGGTTTATTGAATTGACGTCAATGTTCATCTTTATTTAAACCGTAGCAACGCATTTGTTTAAGTCATATATAAGGAGAAGTGTTTAGGCCATAGGCCTATATATATATCACTTTCAGTATATGTACTTAAACAAGAATCTTACCTGGTATTTATGCGAGTTAACTTTCAAAGATTGGTCGTATCTCCATCATCGGGCATCACTGGCCGGGGTTTGTAGTAGACTTATATATATATATATATATATATATACATCAAAAATATTTTGATTTGGATTTTAGAAGGTCATGTTACGATGTATATGGTCTTATTATTAACTATGTTCATATAAGTATCATTGATTTTATATTGATAAATTCAAAGTTATAGCAATAACGGCGGTTGTCTATAACAATAGAAAAAGTAAACGTAATAATTTATCTCATTATCAACTTAGAATTATTCTTTTTTAAAACAAATGTAAAACGTCGATAACACTCCCATTATTACTCTATCCCATCTAAAACGCGCTTTTTGGATAATCCCAAGACGTGACAAATAGAAGACTTTCATAAAATACCCCGTTTATTGTGTTCTTCCGTGTATACAAGCTTTTTAGATGATCCCAAGACATGTCTAAGAGGAGACCTTTATAAAATAACCCGTTTATTTTGCTCTTCCGCGTGTACGAGCATTTTGGATGGCACCAGGAAAAGTCTATAAGTAGACATTTTTAAATACTCCGTTTTTTTCGCTCCCACGTTTATACACGAGTTTTGGATGGCACCAGGACATGTCTAAGAGTAGACATTTATTAAATACTCTGTTTATTTCTCTCTCCCTTATTAACGCGCTTTTTGGATGACCCCAGGGCAGTTCATCCTATCTCCAATTGACCCGTTAGCTTAATGACATATTCTAAACACCTATATACGTAAATATGTTTGTAAAGTTCTAGATTAAGAATGTTCACGTAGGACGAAATAATTTTCTCAGTAGGTTGATAAATATCGTGAAATGTTACAGAGTTTTGTCGTATTATTCTTAGTGGAAAAGTTTCATCTGTAAACAGTAAAAAAGAACATGTCAACTTAAAGTAACATGAGAGTTTCAGCCTATTTTTTATATTTATAAGGTGATAAGGTATCTCTTCACTGGTAAAAAATAAGATGAATAGTTATATCTGGAGTCCATCCGTTTATTTTGTTCCGATGTTTCGCTACGATTTCATCTAGCATTGACGAGGTGGACCCAACAACAGTTAAAGATTGTTAAATGCATAAAACATTGATACTGTATAAACAAGCCGAGCAAAAGTTTAGTTTTTTAAGAAATAAAAGTAATTAAAATCTGAAGTTTGTTACGGAAATGAGAAATTAGGTAAAAGACAAGTATTGGACTAGGTTAGAGTGTTTTGTTATGAATTAGAAACTAAAAAGCGAAGGAGATATGGGCAGATGTGTCACGTTCACCTTAGAAAAAACATAATAATTTTTAAGGACGTTCACTTCAAACTTTCACAAAATAACGACTAGTGAAAACGGTCTAGCGTACACATTTCAAATTCGATTGGTAGAAGTAAAAATTTCTGTTCTTAATTGGCTAGAAAATTTAGTGGGAAAGGAAAGGAAGCACTAGATATAAGTGCAAGCGCAACCGAGATAGCTTTCCTTGGACCAAAAAGTAAATAAATGAGTAATCGGATCAGGTTCATCCGAAATAAATGAAAGTGTTGCGGTTATCAATGTATCCGAAGTAGAATTACAAAGGAAAAATGTGTTATAATATTTGGAAAAGAGTATTTATTCGGTAAAAGGAATTATTTTAGGTTAATTTCAATATATATTACCGAAAATTTATACATTATTACAAGTGTTAAGTATAGTATCTTTGAGCCAGAGTGCCGGATACTGGCTTCAATGTAAAGCGCCATAGAAGGAGAAGCATCGAACTAAGGACAAAGCTTCTATAAGGCTGGACACACTTTTAGTAATAAACATCTTAAAACAAAAACACTAAATCTTCTGGTCAATAGGAATATTAGGAATATATTTCAATAACGTAGTTGAATAATAAATTCATATATATTATAACCTAAGTTAATTAAAATATAACTTTTACTTTAGGTTATATATAATTACCTTACCTTCTATGGTCTCACCTTCAGGTTTCTAAGTTCTTAACACCAATATCAAATTTAACATCACTTGCATTTATTCTTGACATTTAATTAATACACATTATACCCATTTACCTTAATACTATTTTGTAGCCAGATTGATTCCTTAACTAATATTACAATTACAAAAAAACAAAGGTGGACTCTTGAGGCTTTAGGTCATTATAATAAAGTTTAATAATTATAGTGATAATTGCTCTTTCTCTCAGGTCGTTATTATGGATCTGTTTATAAATTAGAACTTGGTGAAAAAACTAGATTATTATTTTATACTGCGTGTGTGTGTGTGTGTGTGTGTGTATGTGTGTATGTGTGTGTGTATGTATATGTGTGTGTGTGTGTGTGCGCGCGCGCGCGCGCGTGCGTGTGTGTATGTGTATGTGTTTGTGTGTGTGTGTTTGTGTGTGTGTGTGTTTGTTTGTGTGTGTTTGTGTGTGTGTGTGTGTTTGTGTGTGTGTGTGTGTGTGTGTGTGTGTGTGTGTGTGTGTGTGTGTGTGTGTGTGCGCGCGCGCGCGTGCGTGCGTGTGTGTGATGAAATTCAGTCGTTACTATTGATAATTGGTGTTACGAGGACACCCTTAAGATGACATAGTTTTATAATGAAACATTAAACATTTAGTTTATAGACCTAAATTTATCAGTAATTAACATTGTCAGTTAGATATTACCATTCGACAAACACCTATCACTTACGAGACGTATTGAAAAGACTGTAGAGAGTAGGGTGAAAGAAACTCTAGCCCGGGCTACTTTAGGACCACTCACATTAACAATAGCGTGGTTTACCTTACTCATAGCAGTACATTCTTCACTAAGAGGAAAGCTTTTTTAATAGTTTTGTCAGTATGTCAGTGATTTTTAAGCTTCATATTTCACGTTGAAGTAACCAACTACACACAATCAGGCCTACATGGATACCTAAACTCGAATAAAACTATAACACAACCGTCATAATGTTCTACATTATCCGAACTCGTTTTAGAATATTCATTCTGGATGTCGTAACTTAGTCCAGGTTCATGAATTACGAAAAAAGATCCAATTCAAGGAAATTCACGTTTCCCTCATAACCTATTGATAATTTTGTTTATTTTGTGGTTTATTTAGCTCTATTTTAGGTGAATGTCCTTGTAACGGGTGTCAAAATTATCTTTTACTTCCATCATACCTACCAGGGTATCAGGCTATAATTATCGCTTAGCACTATATAATTCTTTATCGTTCTTCGTTCTTGCAAGTGGGTATAACGAACAGTGATTGTATGATTCAACATATGCCCCCTGTCCCTTATGATTTTATGTATAGTACCACAATAACTTTATATCTCTATAAGCGATAAAAGTTAAAAGGGTGATCATGTTAAAACTACAAAAGAAGGTTTACTAGCTTAATCTCTCTGACTCTCATCCTCTGTATGTTTGTTTATCTATCTGTTGCCGAGATCTGCGGCCATCCACAAGTCCATAGTTTGATAGTCCAGTGTTTAGGTAAGACCAATTGAGAGCAAATGCAAAACCAGTGAAGAACCATCCAGACGGAGTAATGAGGTACGGAAGACTAGGCCGTGCAGAAGGTTTTACTAATCTCGAATAGTTTTTGAATAGCGGGAGGATGTCAACAATACAAGTGTAATGTTGGAGTATCGTCTCTTCTCAGGGACAGGTTGAGTATCAGTCCGCGTCTTACAGTCAGGTTTTAGTAAAGCAATAAGGAAAGATTACAATGATACGCAGTACTAAAAATAGAGGAAATGTATTATATAAAGTGCCAATGGTGCTTACCTGAAGTATATCTACATTATATCGCAGCCATTAGATGCTGTCTCTACATTATACCTCTAAGGTACCTTGGGTAGTGATAAGGAAAGTCTGCAAAGATAAGCAGTACTAAGAATAGAGGTAATGTATTGCATAAAGTGAATGGTGCATACCTGAAGTATATCTGCACTCTATCGCGGTCACTAGATGCCGTCTCTAGATTAAACCTCGAAGATAGCTTGGGTGAAAATAGGCAGAGCTAAGGAAATGTTACAACGATATGCAGTACTAAGAATAGAGTAATGTATTGTATAAAGTGTCCAAGGGTGCATACCTGAAGTATATCTGCAATCTATCGCGGTCACTAGAAGCCGTCTCTACAATACATCTTTAAGGTAGCTTGGGTGAAAATAGGTAGAGCTAAGGAAATGTTACAACGATATGCAGTACTAAGAATAGAGGAAATGTATTGTATAAAGTGTGCCAGGGCGCATACCTGAAGTATATCTACATTCTATCGCGGCCATTAGGTAATAAACTTGGAAATAGGTTATGCTAGCAGAAGGATTTATAGATCCATGGTACCAATAATAGAGGAAAACCATGGCATCAAGTGTGCAAGGCCGCGTACCTTTAGTATATCTACACTCTAACCCAGTCCATAGCAGGAGTCACTCGCCATTACACCTCAAAGGTGAGATGGAAATAGGTCTCTCCTACTTCGCCTATACAAAGGCTATGTTTCGGAGTACCAAGAAGAAGGGATAGTTATGACTTTACTTGAAGTGTGCAAGGCCCTTGAAGAAGGTTTAGATGCACATCGGTCCTGCTTATTCGTCAATTGGAAGGCTTTAAAGATCAGGTGTACAATGAAGCAGGGAAAATTATGACTTCACTGGAAGTGTGCAAGGCGACCCTTGAAGTATACCAAAGAAGGTTTAGATGCACATTGGTCCTGCTTATTCGTCAATTGGAAGACTTTAAAGATCAGGTGTACCATGAAGCAGGGAAAACTATGACTTCACTGGAACTGTTCAAGGGGGTCCTTGAAGTATACCAAAGAAAGTTTAGATGAAAATTGGTCCTTCCTATTCGTCTTTGGAAAGGAATTGAAGATCCGGAGTAAAATGAAGAAGGAAAAATTATGACTTCACTGGAAGTGTGTAAGGCGGTCCTTAAAGTATACCAAAGAAGGTTTAGATGCACGTTGATCCTGCTTATTCGTCAATTGGAAGACTTTAAAGATCAGGTGTACCATGAAGCAGGGAAAATTATGACTTCACTGGAACTGTTCAAGGGGGTCCTTGAAGTATACCAAAGAAAGTTTAGATGAAAATTGATCCTCTCTATTCGTCTATGGAAAGGCTGTAATGTTCCGGAGTACCAAGTAGAAGGGAAAATTATGACTTCACTTGAAGTGTGCAAGGCGGTCCCTAATTGTATCTACTCGCTATCGCGAATAATTACAATCACATAATAGTAATTTTATATAATAAAAATTGTTTCAATTTTGTTAAAATCGTAACTCACATTTAGGCCTTCGCATATTATAAATTTATTGAACATCATAAATGGCCCGTAACATTTAGAATGTGTGAGGTAATAATGTGTTTTGCTCAATTTAGAGGATGTTGGGCGGTTTTGGACACTTTATACTGACGATCAATTCGTATTCACTGCCATCTGCTTGCTCGCAAACGCTTCGTTGTGGTTTCCTCCGATTCTGGTAACAATTTGGTCACTTTTCAGTTCGTAATTTACTCACATTCTAAATGTACATGTACATTTAACAATGTAACCTAATATAAAACAGTAACAACAGCGTCCATGAATAGTCCAATTGATATTACTGCAATGCCATCGATATTTGAAATTGTGTTCCATGAACGTGTTTTCATATTATTATCAGCTAGCCTTATTATTACTCAGCTACTGATGAACCTTCTTGTAAATATTGTGCAGTTGGGGGACATGTGTTAAAACTTGGATAAATAATATAGTTAATAGATTTATTAATAGAAACAAGCATAATGTAGTTGATAATATACGAATGTAGTAAATAAAAACCTTTGAAAATTATATTTTTAGTGGGTTCTTAAAAAGACGTTTGAAAGTTTTTATGCATGTTAACTTCAAATAAACAATAAAGTAACATAACATAGGAATTAAAAGGTTAAAACAGCTGTTCTACCACAAAACAACCGCTGTTGTAAGAATTCGTAAGTTATCACTAATTGAAGCCAGTTAACCTAAACGTAATATTAGAAATAAAACGTAAATATGTTTAAAAACTTTCTTGAAAAATACTTTTATGCACGTATTTAAACGCATTTTTAAAACAATTACATACGTTTGATTAAAATAGAAACCTTTTTGTGAATAATGTTTTAACTGCATTATCTATTGCAAAAGGCTAATATAACAATTAAAAGGTTTTTGGAATCAATGTTTGATAATACTGTGTTTTCATAAAATTTCTTAAACCTACTTTCTAAACAAGAAGCAATTGATTAGAAATATAAACTTATGTCCTAATTTACAGCTGCCGTGCTGCGAAATCAGTAAAAATACTTCTCGGACGAATGAGCTTTAAATTCAAACTTGAGGAAAAGCATGCAGTGCATAATTGGAGGTGTTAAACCCCAGCGTTCAACGGACATTCAATGACCTTGATTGGTCCCACTTGGACTGAGTTGGTCGTGCGGGAGAGGGGTTACAAGCTGAGCAATGCAGTAATGCAAATGCTGGTCCTAATTCGTTTATCGGACTCTCGAACGTTCAGATCGTACGGCAGAAAATCAATTGGATTTGTTTTTTAACGTACGGCGGACACGATGTCGTACGAAGAGATGTAATTATTGAAGTGCTGTAGAGACCTATGTTGTGGGATAAGTGGAGTGAATACTATAAAAATCGTAACAAAGTTCGAGAGGAGTGGACAGAATATCTTCAAATATTGAGAAAGTCAAGTAAGTACACGTTATTTCATTGATAATACTAATTATTTTTTGTAAATGTTTACATACCTAAACCGGGCTTATATTTGCATGAAACATTCCAAAACATGTAAAAAGGCTATTTTAATTGATATTTTTTTGTTTTTTTGCTCCGAAACTTTTTTTTCTTAATTTTAAGTTGGGTAAAATTTTCAGTTACATGTTTCGGAATGTTTCATGCAAATATAGGCCGGTATATGCACATTCCGGTTTAGGAATGTAAACATTTACCTACCCTACTTTAAATTGAAAAAAAGTAACTTTCCGACTTTTCAACCCTCATTTTGCATCATTAAAAAACGAAGAACTTATGTCCCAACTAATTGCAAAAAATTATCACAAACATCTTCAAAATTAGCATATACACCTTTGAGCAAATACTTTTCTAAATTTAAAGATCATCTACCATGAGAAGAAGTTATTTTTATATTGTTTTTCTTTTAAATTCTCTCCACCAAAAAAATACTGGAGAAGTTTTTCAAGATTTTGAAACGTTGAGTTCTCAATCATAAACCATTTCAATACAGAATTTTTTTTTTAATATGGTAATCAATAACTACTCGAAAGAAATGTGCAAAAGTGCTCACTCGCATATATATATATATATATATATATATATACAGTATATATATTAAATATGGTGATATGTTTTCTTGTAATATAGTTAATAAATTAAAAACATTTCAAAAACAAGAATACTTTAATTATATATATATATATATATATATATATATATATATATATATATATATATATATATATATATATACATATATATATATATATACATATATGGTAATTGTTTATGTATTTTTTTTTCTTTGAGGAAAGTTACTTTTTTTTAGTTTGAAGTAGGGGAAATTTTTGAGTTTGAGAATATTTTTTTAATGAGCAAGAAAAACATACCAGCCTGAATAAACCTCCATCTGAGAAGAGTCTGATTTTAAATTCTAAAAAATGAGCCTAATAATTTTTTTGGTTAAAGCCACCTACTTAAACGTTTTAAATTATAAGTAATTAGTTTGTTGCTAAATAACAAGTCTTGGTGTAATATTTACTAAAATCACAAAGCAGACATAACAATGGGAGAAAAGAGGCATATAACTTTAAAAGAATACAAAATAAAATTGTTGCATTTGAATTTACTATATATATATATATACGCGATAGGTGGGACCGGGCGATAACCGTGTAAGTCGAATTCGCGTTAGTCGGGGTATAATTTTACATACAATCAAATTGGAATCATTTTTAGTTGAGACCAAAGACTAAATAAAAACCAATAACACAGCTTTTTCAAAATGCCATTAAAATTTTTTTTTGTGAGATTTCATTCCAAGATTGTCCAATGATTCTCACTGCATCTAAAACATTGAATTGTTTCCACAAATCTTCAACATAGAGCTCGTTACTCTGTATCATAGCTTCATGCAGATGCGCAAATGATCCCTTCAATGCCCTTGCATTTTCTGAGGGATAAACTATGAGAGGTTGCAACTTACAGTCACCAGCTGCATTTGCGCCAACCATTACTGTCGATTAGTTTTTGGCGGCCATAAAACCTGGAAATGTTTTCTCTTCACGCGGTATAAAAGTTCTTTAGGCATTTTCTTCCAGAACAGGCCAGTTTCATCCACTTTGAATATGGTTTGGCTGGTATAGCCACCTTCTTTTATCATAGATTCAAATTTTTCTGGAAACAGCGATGCAACCTCTTTATCAGCACTTGCTGCCTCTACACTTTCTGCAATACTGTGCAGTTACAACGACTTTTAAATCGACTGAACCAACCGTTGCTAGCTTTAAACATTTCATCCTTAGCTACCTCTCCAGCTTCTTTTAATTTGTCAAAAATCGGTTTAGCTTGAGAACCAATCGTGTTCTGGTTAACAGGACAATTTTTCACAGGACAACACATAACTGAGCCTGCTGACGATGTGGACTGAGGGAGACACGCTTTCGCGACGCTACGACGCGACAGCCACACGGCGCCTCAAGGTTGTGTCATCATGATTTAAAACCGCGTAACTTGGGAATCAAGTAAGATGGGGTAGCGTAAGTCGAGGTATTACTGTATGTATATATATATATATATATATATATATATATATATATATATATATATATATATAAACAATAATTAACAATATAGCTTCAGAACTGTTTGTGATTCGTTTTATAAGCATTGTAATGAGAGTGGGCAATGTGCATTTGTACTAGCACTATTAGCACCACATATGGGGGAATTACAATTTTTCAAAATTATTAATTTTTAGGGCATGAGCGAGTGATGTAATAATTTGTTCGTATCCCTGATGACGTTCTGTGCCGGGACACATAATTTTTCTCTAAAATCGTACATTTGGGTACTGTAAATAAACTGTTATATATATATATATATATATATATTAATATTATATATATATATATATATATATATATTAATATTATATATATATATATATATATATATATATATATATATTAATAAAAAAAAATGTAATTTACACGTAAATATAGCTAAAAATATCCGAATAGGTTGGTAATAATAAGAAACCAAAACATTCTGCAAAGTAAAGACGGTTGCTGATGTAAATGTTTTGTCTCTGCCGCCTAACTGATATGGAGTTATGGCATTGTAGATTCAAGATAGCAGTGATGAATTTGTGTAGATCAAGTTTTCTCTTAATATTGTTTTATATCTACATCTATAACTTCTGTTATTATTATTTGTAAATTTTTTTTTTATACGTATTACTTTACAGTTGCTTGTTGTAATCGTCTTGAATTCACTATTCAAGTTATAAGTAATAATTGCGTAACTAAGTGAACAGGCTACTCTAGTTTGAGTAGTTTCAGCTTTGTAAATGAAACGATTTTTTCAAACCCGTCAGCACGTAAGTTCATAAGTATTCACTTAGTTACGGAATAACTTTTATTTATTAGAAACTCTGCTACACAACTTTATGAAATAACGTAAAAACTGTATGGAATCATGTTTGTAGTGGCAACGAAATCATTGAAGTTCCTTTTATGTTAAAGTTATATCATGTTATGCGTATTAGGCCGGCCGCACACTGCAGCAAACAAAACGTTTGCAAGCGGGGCAACATGGTTCCAACCAAACCAGTCATAATTGTTTGCCTTCAGTCTCTCCGCACACTTGCACAAACACAACAAAACATTTTTGATGGAATTATGAAATTCCTGGAACTGCTCTTTAAGGAGTTTTCTCAAAAACGACCGTACTGTTTACTTTCCTACCCTAGCAATGCATTTTCAGTTTGACTCAAAATGTCATCTGACGACGAGATAAACGAAATCGTTCCTCTTTTGTGGCAAACCTTTTTATTTTTAAACCAAAGAAAATACTGGGTTCTTCCATTTGTTGATCACAGGACCAGATGTAATTCATTAAAAATTTTATTTCTGAATTTAGGCTTATCGAAGATAAATTTAAAAACTATACCTGTATGAGAGTGAAACGTTTTGTAGATGACAGGGCGTGCTTCGACGGCAGCGACTAATTTTTCGGCGTCACAATCCATCTATACAATATTACGCATCATTAAATTCGCGTTATAATTTATGCAAAATTGATCAACTATTGAAAATAGAGAGGAAAATGATAAGATCGTACTTACTTTGTTTGCGTCAAACAAGAAGGAGCCAAACATGGACGAACACTGACTGGCGGGCGGTTTGTTTGGCAAACAGATGCCCGGCTAGGTGTGCGCCACCACCACTTACTTCTACGTATTCCCGAACTTTTCAGCCTGCCACAAACAAAATGTTTCGTTTGAACATGATTGTTTGCAGCAGTGTGCGGCCGGCCTTAACCTTACGTTATAGCAAAGCAGAGTTGAAATAAATTCATATTAAACCAAATGTCTTGATTGGAATGCTTTGTAGCTACATTTTAATATATATATATATATATACATACATACATACATACATACATACATACATACATATATATCACTTTCTCTAGACAAGAATCTTACTTGGTACTTATGCGAGTTAACTTTCAAAGATTGGTAGTATCTCCATCATCGGGCATCACTGACCAGGGGTTGTAGTAGACTCATATGTATATAATATGTTTTCTTGTTTTATTCATTCCTGATGATGTTGGTACTATTTACCAACGAAAAGCTTTGAATATAAATTAATAAATATTCTTGTATTTGAATAAACTATGTTTATATATATAAATTCATGAAGTCAATGCAACGGAAAAATAATGGACAAAGTAAAATACACACACACACACACACACACACACACACACACACACACACACAGAGACACACACACACACACACACACACACACACACACACACACACACACACACACACACACACACACACACACACACATATATATATATATATATATATATATATATATATATATATATATATATATAAATCGTTAACCTGAGTGACCAACTGAGAATCAACGTAGAGTCGAAACTATGAAAGGTAGAGACTTTAAATTTTTAGAGTACGTTCCGTCCATAACATAGTCGCACATAAGAAAGGATTTTGCAAAATTTTTATTTTTGAAGGCTAAACATTTGCAAAATTCCGTGTTTTTATTTTTGAAGGCTAAACATTTGCAAAATTCCGTAGAAAATATACACAAGTTCTATATGAAATGCACAGAGTAGTATAATTTCAAAAATTATGCCTGCTCTATAATTAGTATAACTTCTTTCGAGAAAACTGTTCAGTGCCAGTTTAAGATCAATGGGAGTGGGGCTTATTTAAATTCACACATATGTATATTTTTCTATTGGTTTGCTTACATACAAATTTTCATTTTTATTAAAACGAATTACAAATAATTCTATATTCAAAATGTTTAATAATTTTATCTCCGAATAATAGACCTATAGTTTACAGAGAAGTTATAAATAAAAAGTAAGAGTATTATTATAAAGTATTACGTTTATTACCTACATAATTTTGGAAATTTTCAATCATTACGGAATAAAATATTGCATTGTACTAAATAGTTTTAAATAGAATAATTATTGTATTAATACAATATTTTTGAAAATTGTAGGCCAATTTTGCATCCTCAAGTAGTCAGTTACCAATCAAAAACTATACCATTTATATAATACTTTTCAATTTTTTTTTTTACATTTTACGAGAATTGTGATAGGTGTGATACAGTAGTTCCACGTTATTCGTTGGTAAAATTACAGCGTGTTCCTCTATGTATCGTTTAAAACAAATACAGTACAAGAAAGATAGTATAACTACTGTGCATGATGTGACAAAAGATAGGCATTCCTTATTTATAACAACAATCTTTCAAGTAGTTATCGAAACTGACAAACAACGAGTCAATCTGGCGCCCGCATTCAGCTCTTAGCATCACTACAGTTTACTTAATGCTGATTTATTAGTTTTTGAAATCAAAACATCGATAATCGTATCGGGGTCCGTAACTACCACGGATTTTGTTTTCCCTCGTCAGTTATCAAAGACGTGTCGCATCTGCTTTTCGTTTCTTCCTTTGTATGACCCAGCAAAGATTAGCTTTAGCTCAGGTAGGCGGACCTCACTCACTCGTGTTACCATGATCCCCAACCCTATATCTCCTACGTGAACATTTTATGTCCCTACATAAATTCGAATACAAGATAGATGCAAACACCAGGCATCTTGCGAAAGATGCGTACTGGATCAAGTTTTGACAGATGCTGAGGGTAAGCTATGACGTCAGATCGTTGTGACAGGCGAAAAATGTGTATAACTTTTAGACATTCACTTGTCTTATAAAATCATTGAACTACGTAAATGAGTTTATCTCTGAGCTAAACCTAGATGTCGCTTATTTCTCGGACCTAAATGGCTGTTATTGGATATTATTCGTCTTTGACTTTAGGCGAAACCTTTATCTTGAAGCAGTAATTTTACGAATTTCAAGTACTCGTATTAATTTAAAGTAAAAATCATCAAACAACGGTCGCCCAGCGCAGACAAAAAAAGTTACTGCGAGTCATAAAATTACTAAGTTTCAACTAGTTTACTTACTAACGCTTACCCAAATATACAATTGGTTTTACAAATTAGAAATAATTAAAATGAACAATTGGGACTTTTGCGTTATACGACCTGCACTATATTCCACGCAAAAAACACTATTTCAATACAACATACACACAACATAACTTAACCTAGCGAACATAACAAATGAATTCCTTAAACTGTTGGTGGCCAAAAGCCAACAATGTCTTTTATTATTTGTTGAATGCCTCGATCTCTTTATATCGTTGCCTCCAAAGAAATGCACATACATAGGAATCAAGCAAGTCTCTCCTGGTTCCGCACTCTTTCCGGTTCCGCGTTTTTGCTGACGACCATAAAGACTCGATTTGTTGAATGTGAGCTCCTGTATACGGGTCAACGAAATTTTCGGAGTGATTCACCGTCAAATGTTTAAACTGCATCCCAGGAATATTTGCAATACCGGCGTAAGAAGACCACATATCTGATATTATTGTAGTACCTGGTTCAATACACTGTGATAACGCTAAGTAGCATTGCCGAAGTTCTATTCGGAACAGCATACATGAAACATTGTTTATCCTCAGTGCAAATACCGCCGAACACCCATTGCTGTGGGTAAACTCTACCGACGTTGTTTTTCCGTTTTGAAAAACACGTTCACAATTTGAACAGTTTTATTTACACCGCCAATTTTTCTAGGATTTTAAGGCAGAGAATCCGTGTACACTTCCCTCAAAAAATTCTTTCAATCACATATTGAGTGTTCACTCATGCCCAGTTCCTCGCCACAAAACTTGTATGTCGCAAAGTCTTTAACCCAAAAATATATGAAAAGTATAATAGTTTCGAATGACAATTTACTTTCCTCCAACCACGTGCCTTTCCTCAGACCAATTGCAACGCGGCATCCTTTTTTCTGGCATCGCCACATGTCGTGTTTCTCACTCAAATTGAGCGCCATTTCATGTCCAGCATCGCAAAGGTGCGTATTGTGCAAAATACCGATCTTCTGTAAATACGCAACAGCTTTCTCCTTGTTATCAATTTCCCTTACTAGACGCAACAAAGACATATTCCACCCTTCTCAACCACTGTACAAGACACTGCGACTGTATAGGAAGACCGGGGGACCTGCGCCAATACCAGATAAAACCGGATTTTGTGATAAGTAACAATGATTACTGGTTCCCAGTGAAACATTCTAAATAAACGTAGAAAACGTTTAAAGAAATGAGGTCATATAACGCGAAAGACCCGAACAATTTTTTTTTAAAATTCAAACTAATAAATATTCTACAATTTTGGCTAGTGTGCGGTTTTTAAAATGTTATCGTTGTATAAGAGTCTTTCCAACGAGCTGAAAGGTCTAATTCAGGGAAGGAAGCTTGCGTAATCAAATCCTAGCACTGATGACTACTTGGTTTTCTACCGGAGGGAAACAAATTAAGTATAGATCTACTACTCTGCCATGTGACTCTGTTTACGTTTTCCTTCATCCCATAATTCCAGGGAAGCATTTTGCCACTTCTTTATCCTACTTGAATCCTATCGATCATCTTTCCTCTTAAGCGAGGATGTATCGGGTAGAGGTCCTTCCTAATACAGAGTCTTCAAGTAAAAAGTCTTCAAGTAGTTGGCATGGTACATGAGATGCCGTAATCCTTCCATAAGCCAGAGTTTTTATATCCTTAACCAAATACAAACTGTTGCTCACAATCCATATTTCGAAAACCATAATTTTCAACTTGTGAATAATTTTTTCAAAAGTGATAATTTTGTATCCTTCAAGCGAATTAACATCGTTCGACCCGTTGAATTTTGAAAATTATTCGATTACAGTTGGCTTTATAGCTACCTGAAACGATATTGTAAAGTAACGTTGGTGAAATTGAAATTTATCGAATATTGTTTTGTTTTGGACAAGCCTAATCTAATCATAGAAGCGCCCAAACACATTGACTATCTATAATTATCTTTACCATGTATGTTTTACATGGTTCACTTTCAACAGAGCAAGAGGCTCGTAATCCCTGTTTTAAAGTATAATAGGTAAAAAATTGTTATTATTAGCATTAAATAAAAATGAAGAGGGACGCACCACATAACCTCAGCAGTGATGTACACTAACAGAAGAATTAGAAGAGAGACACCCAATAGAATATAAAAACCCGTTTATTGATTACATATATTACAACTAAACAGATTTTTTTTTGAAATATTGATCGTTGTGTTTATTAGATTATCATAATTTAAAACCTAACCAGCAATATAGACCCTCGTTTTCTGCTTAGTAAATATATACTACAATTAAACTGTTTAAAACAACTGTGGCGTAATGTTTAGCATAAATAAATAAACCCTCTATACCACAAATAACTTTTTTCTTTTATTTAAAGCATTATGTACATTTTGATTGCATAGCAATCATCCTCAGAGGATTTTTACAATTAAAATACCTATTTTTATTGTAAATTATTTCTGAGGATGATTGCTATGCAACCGAAATGTACATAATGTTTTAATTAAAAGAAAAATGTTATTTGTGGTATTAAGGTTTTATTTATTTATGTTAATATACTACAATTATTCATTAAACGCTTATTAGCAATATACCAATTTGTGTAATGCTTACATATACATATCCTGCGATTACAAAAATCTTTTTATTGTATTAATTGTTTTCCCTAATAGATCGCGATCATTCAAAACCAAACCAGCCATTTGGCCCATCGTCGTTTAATTTATAATACATATAGGCCTTATTACACTTTTGCTATTACTTGCGACCAGACTTTTTGTTAACTAAGGGCTGAAGACGAGGCTGAAGAAGTCGTAAAACGAAAACGTTTCCTCCAAGTGTAAGTTAACAATTTAACAACTTTTAGTTAACAAAAAGTCTGGTCGCAAGTAATAGCAAAAGTGTAATAAGTAATAAACAACCAGCTCGTTATGAACAGGAACAAGATTTCGACACATAGGCCTATACTATAATTAATTATGTTTTCGCGTATTAATAATTACTCTAAATAAATTTAAATCATTGAAAGCAGATCAGCAATAACACCTTGTGTAATTACATGTAGGCATGCTACAATTACACAGATTTGTTTGAAGCAATAATCGTCCTTAACAGATCGCGAGCACTTTTCTAATATTATTATAATAGATTGTGATCATTTAAAACATAACCAGCCCCATATTTAATGCTTTTTTATAGCCTACAATTACTTTGATTTTGTTTAGAGTGTCATTCGTTTGTAATAAGTTGCGATCATTAAAAGGCTATCAGTAGTTTAACACCTTGTGTAATGCTTACATATAGACCTACATATTCTACATTTATACAGATCATTTTGAAGTATTATTCATTGTCCCTAATACATTGTGATCATTTAAAACATAACCAGACCCATATTTAATGCTTCATCTATATAGCCTACAATTACTTTGGTTTTGTTTAGAGTGTCATTCGTTTGTAATAAGTTGCAATCATTAAACGGCTATCAGTAATAAAACTCACCATACTATGTTTACAAACGGTTTAAATATTGAATACACGAAAGATTCGTGCAACGAAATATGCGTACACCAGGAATCTTGCGAAAGATGCTTACAGGATCAAGTTTTGACAGATGGTGAGGGTAAGCTATGACGTTAGAATATTATAATATGCGAAATAAGCTATGCGCTCAAATGTGAATGAGTTCACTTGGTCAGTACGGGCGGCCGGGCAGCGTCTGCACCATCCGCCATTATAAAAAGTCGCAGAGTAAGAACTTCAGGACATTTCCGAACGGATGACTCATCGGCATAAAACGAAATGTTTACGTTTGCTCACAACTCATGAATGTTTATTACTATTTCATTCTGTGAACAGGTTTTAAAATTGTGCTAAACATGGGAAACGTTATACATTGTTTGGGATATAAAACCCGTCTGGTCTTTAAATGTTTATACAGAATAACATATATATATATATATATATATATATATATATATATATATATATATATATATATATATATATCGTGATATTTCACATTGTCCATTATTTTTCCGTTCCACTGACTTTATGAAGTTATTATTATTACTTGTAAATAATCTTTTTGCACTTATTGGTGGAAAAATATTATTTACAAGTAATAATAATAACTTCATATATATATATATATATATATATATATATATATATATAAATTAAGAATTAGATAACATTGCAAAAATAGCAATAGAAAATGGATACAACGAACACTTTATAAAAAACATATACAATAAATTTACAAAAAAATCTAACCTCAACACAACACTACAACCTGAACACAAAAATAATAAAAATAAAAAATTACCTAAAATATAAATACACCAATAACAAAATAGAAAAACGAACAAATATATACAACAAAGAATACTACAATCCAACATACAAACTAAACAACAAAATAATAAATTATATTAATAACACAAACCACAAAACAAATACAGAAAACATAACCTATCAGGAATTTACAAAATTACATGTAACGACTGCAACGCATTTTACTTAGAGAAACCGACCAGATCATTTAAAATAAGATTTGGAGAACATTACAGAGCATTCAAAAATAAAAATACAAAAGTATCAAATGTTGCAGCACACTTAATATCACATAAACATGAAATAACAAACTACGAAAATAACCTAACCATACTTGAAATAAATAATAACCCAATAGAATTAAACTCACTAGAAAAATACCACATTTATAAAAACACACACAACAATTTAATGAACCTACAGACCATATATACAGAAGACATACTATATAAAAACATTATACACGCAAATCAAGAGAAAACACGTGTAACGTCAACAAATACCAACATCACGGACCAAACATCTACTCCAGAAAAATTAATCAGTGATTCGACAATGGTCAAGTGACCGAAAGGTGCCTATCACAACAAGGTAAAATTACTGCACTTAGTGGTAGATAAAAGTATTTACAATAGTAATATATCAACTTTATATATATATATATATATATATATATGAACTCAATTCCTACTTGAATTTTATAATATTGTTATTATTTTTTATATATAATACAGTTAGTATTATTTTTTAGTCATATTTTTTTAGTATATATTTTTTCGTCACTTGAGTTATAGGGTCTTTTCGCTTTCCTTTCGCATTGTTCGTTTGTGAAGCAAGGTTCGACACCAATAATCTAGATTGTGTATTTTATTGTTTTCATTAATTTTTAATCCTGGAGCTTTATTTACGATATTGTGTGGTAAGCGTGTCAACAATTTGAGGTTGTACAATGTATGTCCCCCGACAATCAAAAGGTGTCAAAATTTCATATATATTTTTGAAACATAGCTTCCTAGATATGGTAAAGTTCCCTCAATGCCAATGAAAATACGTCAGATCATATAAGACCATTTATTTACAGCAAATGTCTGAAACTAAAAATTCATCAGCTAAAATAAAACTATACACAATACAGACACGCAGCAATCAAATGAGAGGGTGGCGGGAGTTCTCGTCTAGTATAGGAATGGTCGATATTTCTGTTCCGGTGACTTTGTCACAGATATTAGTTTGTCGCTGATGGTACCAGTGACAAAATATGGAAAATGCCAGTTCCAGTGTCAATGGATCGATCGGAGGCAATACGTCGTCGTCATTGGCTGAAAATTACGAATTTTTTACCGCAGCTTTTATTGGTTTATTTGTCACTGTCACTGGGTCTACTCTAAACGCTCAGTTCGCGGCGCCGATCATCGTGCAGTGTCGTTGACTGAAAGGGGACGGGGTTTTCTGTGTTGATTTGGCAAAATATCGCCGTCACTGGTTCTACTCATTTACGTCGTGTGTTAGTGGGTGATTTGTGTCAAATTTCAGGACAGTGACAGTGTTGTGTGCCGTAGATGCTTTAGAGTTTGTTCTTAATTCCGTATGAGTTAGTTTTTAAATAAAATGATTTTCCGAAAAAGAAAAAAGCCAGGTGTAAAATCATTTCATCTCTGTTGATGGTGAATTCGCGAAATGTGATATTTGCCAGGCAAAAGTATCGCATAAAACAAAGTAACAGTAATTTGAAGAAACACATGGTGAGAAAACACCCGTTAGTGAAGTGCAACCAACAACAAACCTTTTACCTTCACCATCAAATTTAGAGATAAATAAATTATTTTTATTTATTTATTATGCATAATCCAATACCAAATTCTGATAATCTTCTGTTATAACCTAGGCTGTTATAGTTGGTTATGTTACATTTAAATAATAAACTACTAAGCTGTTTTGAAACAATGGAAAACGTGCAAAATTTTTGTGAAATAATACAATTAAACTGTAAATGAACTGGAGATGATTGTTATAGGTACACACTTTTAGCCTAAATTATTACTTTTATTTTTAGTAATAGTACTTCTATTAATATTAATTAACAAATCATAAAATTACTAGTGGAGGAGTCGTAATTTGGAGCCTGAATTCAGTGAATCTAACTAAAGATCAATTTTATCTTTTCTCGACTGCTTTTCGAGTTTGGAAAGAACTCTTTTCAACTTTTAGTTTGAGATTAAGGTTCCATTGTAGCGACCACGCCTAAACTAGAAAGTAGGAATGAGGGTAAACAGATTGTCGCGTTTTCCAGATGTGTTGAAGAAAAAAAAGGTCAGGCTCGTAACGAAAACAAAAGATGTTACTTACGGTTCAATAGAGGCGGCAAACTTTTGATAAGTGGGTTTACTAGAAATTCTTGAGAAAGGTTTTGAAGTGTTGCCGCTAACGTATCCAGGGATAAAGGGAAACTATTTATTGCCCGTGCCTAGCCTTCTATTCCTAATATAAGTAGAGTTATTTACCAGTGAGCAATAGTGCAATGGGTAATAGGAAATAGCTACCTTGGTTCTCAAAGCATTATATCCAAAGTTAGTAGCACTTATATTTTACAATTTTATACGCTAAAATACTATGTTTGATGAACTTGAAAGGGCTTCATGTTTAAGACAAATGTCGCAATATGTAGGAGTCTTTAAACATACAGGGGTAGCTACCACACAATCTTACCCCGCTTGCACTATTTATAAAACTAGAGTAGCTTCAGATTCTTAGACTGAGTTTCATGATACTTTGTAGTAACGAAATTACTTTAACTTGAAAGTACTTTTAGATGTACTATTACTTTCTTAAATTAACACAACACTTATACCTATACATAACAAAATTATTTTGAGAAAAATTAACAGTAATCAAAGGTTATTTTGTAGTTACGTATAAGATTATATAATTTATTACCCCAGTTTATGTGTTGCAGTAACTTCCTAATAACAATGTCACCGGCTCTGTCTTTCGTCAAAAGTCATGTATGCCTGCCTGTTATTGGCAGATACAGAGCTGTCTAAGTATCTCTTGTCACCTGTACTAAAGTCACCGATCCAGGCCTGGCGCCGTCATTAAAATCACCGATCCGTTAACGTCACTGGATCGACCATCCCTAGTCTTAAAAATCCCGTCCTTGCCGTACCGTCGTAGTGCGCGCTTAGCTATATGCGTACAACTTTAAGGCATATATTGATTTTTTCAAATAATTGAGCTACATAAATGAGTTTGAGTTTAAACTCTGAGCTAAACATAGATGTCGCTTAGTTTTTTTTGAATCTGGAGATCCTTTAAAACTGTATCTATTTAACCTGATTTCCTTCACACTTTTTCTAGGCTTTGAACTGGAAAAATTATATAAGACATATGTTGCACTATCATTTTAGCGTATTTGAAATCAGCTTGATAATGTCATTTTTTTGTTTATTTAAAACTGATTAATTTAAAAAAATGTTTAAGTTTTACAAAAATGTTTAATCTTAACCTATATTACAACCTAACCATTTTATTTGACCTTCCATCTAATATCTTTGGTCTAATCTAATCCATTTTTGGATCTAGGAAAGAGATCGTAGAAAAACATAAATAGTTGATGTCATCTCCATATTCATTAAACACTAAAAATAATACTGAACTGAAGATTAAATCGAACTAATCAAGATTAGGTTTAATTCAAGTGTATGATATTTAGTTTATAAGAAAAATAATACATAATATAACAAAAATAAAAATACATATTGATTAACAAAGCTGAGGGGAGTCAACATTACTGTACAACTACAAATACATTTAATTTGTCATTTTTTTTTTTAAACGCAATTGTAGATAACATTAAAAAAGGTTAATAACAAAAATAGTATTCCTTTTAATAAATTGAAAGCCATAAAACCAACTTGAGCATTCAGGTTGTACAAGCTATTAATTTAACATTAGAAGAAAGGCTTATTACGTAAACACACAAAGCCTTCTTTTAATTACCTATTTTAATAAAGATATCCCCCGTAAGAATACTGCATTTACTTAAGTAATAAGGGTTTAAGATTTAATGCCTTTTTATACACTTTTAATGTGATTATAATCTGTAATAACTCCCTCCCTCATTTTTAGTTCTTGTTCAGATAATCTTACTTACATACATGCATAATAACAGTTTCCAATAAATTAGTTATTTTATAAAACTTTCAGTTATCCCTGTTTATAACCTAGACCTATTATTAAGTACCCATTACTTCTCTCTCGAACTATCTGTTTAGCTATTATAGGTTTAATAAAAATTATTTCTCACTAAAACAGGTTTAAAGGTTTTCATTAACATAATGAAATGCTAATATTTTTATGTTTGCTGTTTAATTGAAAGCCTGTATTTGCACACACCCATGCTAGTAAAGTATACGGGATGTTATGCGTTGTATTTTTGTCTGTGTCTCATGTTATTGTCGTCACTGAACCATTTCCGTTTGTTAAAACTCATTTTTAATTACATATATTATTAAAAACATTATTCATATGTATTAATAAAAATAGAATACCAATTTCTATCAGTGAACCTTTTTTTAATATTGGGTATTTTATTAACTATAACAGATAAATTAAGGTGTCCACGGATTAACGCTGTGTATTATATACATTATTAGATTTAAAACTACTGTTAAAAAAAATTACTTAATAAAGTTATATTGAAATTTAATACAAAACCACCGAGAAGTCCTCCCACTTGGTACTTATAAAATACTATAAAAAGACATGTCATGAAAAACTTTTTACCTGAGTATTAAAGTTAGTCACTCTTGTCTTGTAAGCTTCTTTGGACAAATACTTATGCGCCAGTGACGCGATTCTTTCATAGGATAGTACATAAAAAGTACACTTTTATTCAAAACACTGTTTCATATTAATTTCTTTCTTTATTTATTTATTGTACACTACCTTTTAATTGATCTTGATACTGTTTGGCTTACTCAAAGAATAATACCCTAATAAATCCAGTTTACATAGGTATGAAGATATTTTTTTCTGTCATTAAGTTCAACACAGCTTTTTGAAATACAGTACTACTACTTTTCCAGATTTCTAATATTTAAAAGCGTTTGAGAAGCATATTTGTCATTTATCAACTGTTTCTCATCTATTTTTAAAACTTCATTTTAATTATGCGTAGCTTATTTTTATGTTACAAATGTAGATATTGTTTTTGAAAATCCTAGTGTTATGGCAAACCAGTTATTTTAATATCACGTTCCAAACGTCAAAACCTGATACCGGATTGACACATTTAAAACTTCTCTTCACCCCAAACAGCAAAGAGACACTCATTATCACCCCCCCCCCCGGGCAACCTGGAGGCACCTCTCTTCATTCCGGGCAGAAGAGAAACATTTCTCTCCTCCCTAGAGGACGGAAAGAAACTTGTCCTCACCTAGAATAGCATAGAGACACTCATCATCACCTCGGGCAAAATAGAGCCACCTTTATTCATTCCGCGTAGCAGAGAAACATTTCTCTCCTTCCTAGAGGGCGGAAAAGACAGATCAAAGACCAATTCATCCTATTACAAATACACTCTACGTTTCGATTTTCTATCAGAAAATCCTTTTCAAGATCTAAAAGTTTGATAATTTAAGATTAAGCCATACTTTACAGTTCTACGTTCATAAACAATACTTTTAACATATTTTAGCCTTAAAATTCCAATCTTTTAGGTCTAGAAAATTATGTTCGGATAGAATATCGAAACGTAGAGTGTATTTGTACTGGCATGAATATTTGTGATCTGTCACTAACCTTAAACATATTAAATAGTTATTAACCGCATCAAATAAAGTTTAAGTAAATATAGCTTTTTTATAACCTCATACGTTTTCAATTTATACTGTATTTAAATATTCTAAGCTGATAACATCAATTATTTTCTTGTTTACTTAAACTGTTTTTAATAAGAATATGAAAAATAAAATTAAATATTTATATATGAATAAAGTATAAATAATTATAAGTACTTTAATTTGTTAAAGAACAGAGATATTTTTGTCGGAATATAAAAAAGTTCATATAGCATGTACTAAACCTATCTAATACTTGTAGCAATTGGAAACACTTGTTATAATGCTATTTATTTATAGGGAATATATGCTATAATATTATGTAATAAAATAAGGAAGTGTATTAGTATTACATAAGTTAATTAGGGCATAGCAAGTGAGAACAATTCACAACGATAAAAATTAAAACCGTTTACTCTAAGTCTCACTATAAATGAGTTTTTTTAAAAAAACACAGTAGTTTATTTTTAAAAAAACAGACTATTTTTGACGACGATTTAGCCCTTATCAGTGCTTGGCTACTACATCTGTAAACTACACGTGTAAATTATTAGAGGTCCAGATTGTTTGAAGGAGTTTCGGACCTTCCTTACGTGAACATTTTTGTCACATATTTAAGTAAAACGCAACAATTTAGTTCGGTTATAAAACCAAGAAATAAAGACCTTATAGCCTATATTAAATAAAAACAACCTCTTACCACAAATTCAACAATTTTTATTTTTTCCTTATGTACATTTCTATTACAAAGTAATCATCTTCAGAGGTATTTTACAACTGTTAGTCAACTGTAAAATACCTCTGAAGATGATTACTTTGTAATCGAAATGTACATTAGGTTAAAATAAAAATTGTTGAATTTGTGGTAAGAGATTGTTTTTATTTAGTATAAAAATTTACGCCACAGTTGCTTCAAGTTGTTACCTTATAGCCTAATTAATTTGATTCAGTTAAAAATACGTACAACCCAACGCGACCTTTTCGGGAGTCATTTATCTGGACTGGACCCCTTCCCGTGCCTAACAATTTGGTTTCTTTTAGTAAAAAAGTAGCTTTAAAATGGGCTACAAAAAGTCTAGGCTTACAGTATTTGAAGTCAAAGTTTGTTCGTGCTTACTATACGGTTACTAAATAACGCAATCATAAGTTCTTCTAAGCGAACGTCGCGTCGTTGAGTTGAGACCCTTTAGCGGGAATAATAAAGGATATATTAATTGCTTATTAAAACTTTTAAACAATTGAATAGATGTCTTTGTCTATTTTAGGCTGTGTATTGTTATTGGTTATTTATAATTAATTTGAGTTTTTGTTAATACAGTTAAGTTTTTAAAGAATATGATTTTATTTTTTGTAAGCATTTTTATAGAAAATGTAATAAGTTAGTACTGACCGTGCTACTGGTCGGGTTAAAGAAGATAATCTTTCACGCTTAAATAAATGTGCTACAATTTAGTATAAAAACAAGAACCTCTTAAGGAAATTCTATTTTCTAAACTCATTTCGGTTAGTTAAGAATCTTAGTAGCTGCAAACAAACTGCTAGAGTGTACACCATCTCTTTCTTATGAGCTTCAGATCTATTTTATAAATTTATATAAGAACAAATCTCCCGTATGTAAGATTTACTCTGCATTTACGTCGAACTTCTCTCACAACGTAATGTTTCCTCTTTAAAAGTGATTTAAATTCATGTAGGAAAAATTAACAAGCAGACAATGTAAATAACTACTAAATTGCGTACTTCTTAATTGCTTTACGGAGTTTATGTAAAAATATTTAATACATTTTTATTAATTATATTGCGATTTCAAGCTCAAAATGTTCTACTTTAACATTCAGCAAAAACATTTTTTTTTTTGGCGAATTATGTTCATTTTTGTCGTTATAAAATATTCTAGAATTAAAAGTAAATAAAAAGAAAATTGTAAGGTAGTATAGCGATTCATTGCAAAATTAATCCTAAATAACTAATTTTGTAATCAATGATCCACGATAAAATACTTTCTATCCACGGTTTCCTTGTTTTAAGTTTATTTTCTCTAACTTTAAAGAGGAATTGTAAATTCTTCTTTTCACGGTTATTACGGCATTTTTAGGTTAATTTTATAATTTGTGTTTCTCTTTATTATGTTTTTAAAATTTTGTATTCTTAAAATGTGTGTTGTTCTTTACTGATTTTTTAAAAACATTTTCAAATATAGAGTTTGTAATTGTAATATGTTTTGTGCGAGTGGTATTAAAATAAGTGTCGCTAGTACATTGGTGATGGCTACATTATGTAACATGATATAGTACTTTTGTTTGTCTTTTGTATTATTTGATCTTTGCCGACTGAAATAAATAGCCATAAAAATGGGGAAATTACATTCAAGTAAACCTCCATTCACATTTATATTCAACATTAACGCACCCAGATATTTTAAATCTTTCAATTAATAAAATTTTTTGATGGTTTAAAACTATTTACAAACCAAATTATTTATCTTTCTTATAAATCAATTTAGTTCATAAGTTTTTATAATGCTCTGAAAACGAAATTTTTGTTTGAAAAATTTAACGTTATTTACTGTCTAAATAGAAACAAATTTATAACATTTCAATTCTAATAACTAAACCTTATAATAGAATGTGTGCAAACTCCTACTATAAAATCACTGTAATTTTAAGATTAATATCATTTAAAATCATTAAATCTCCATGACAACATAACAGAGTAAATATTTTAAAAAATCAACTCGATCCTTAATTAATATGTTGTGTGTGTGTAAAAATAAAAACCTCTCTATAAATGTTTAACGAATACACAGATTGAATTAGAAGTAGAGTACCTTGAGTTATTCGAAGTTTGCGAGCAGGAAGTTGCTACAACAATGAAAGCGTTCACATCTATGTCTGGGTTTTATAGGCTGCATGGGGGAGTGCCAAATGCAAACGGAGTAGGCGCTTTGCGTTGTCGCGGAGGAGTAATAAACTGTGCATCCTTTCAATTAATTACATTTTGAGTGAACCGCTACGAAAATTTATAATGAACTTATTCATTAATGTTATTATTTTTTTTATACAAATGTGAACAAAATGTTTTGAAAATTTGTTTCATTTAATGGATTGAGCATGATGGAGACACCTTATAAAAATATTGTTCTTGTTTTCAAATACAAAGGTTTTAGCATTTTAAGGAATACGGTAAATTTAGTTAATCATCGATCCTCGAGGATAAAAAAGATGAGGTGAGCTGAGGTAGGGGCATGAAACCTCCAGCTAATCATTTCACACGAGTATACCCATTGTATACGTTAGGAAGACCCACTTTAACGAGGTTGAATGTGTCTACCAGCTATAATGTCGTATAGAGAGAGGAACATCCAAGAGTCGGTTTACTTCAGTTATGTGAGATGAGATATCTAAACTACACTAGAGGGTATTTTCGCTATCCTATCCTTATACACAAACCCTTACTATCTTTCGTCGACGATGTTAGTCACACTGGTTGACAGCCTTTAAAAATACACAAACTATAGGAGTATAAAGGATAAAAGCAAAGTGTAAAAAGAGACACGATGCTTTTTATAGTAGGAGAGGGACGAAGATTTCGCTACATGGCCTCACAGAAAGTATTTGTTTTAACGACAAAAGAAACAGAAAGAACTCATTGCCCATTTCATTCATTATTAAAAATCTAGCGTGATTTTGGAGGTGATTACCATTATGTATAACAACCTATCATAATTTTGGAGGTGATTACCGTTATCACTATCATTATCTAGAAAACCCTACCGTGATTTTGGAAGTGGTTACCATTACCACTATCATTATCTAGAAAACCCTACCGTGATTTTGAAGGTGATTACCATTATCACTATCATTATCTAGAAAACCCTACCGTGATTTTGGAGGTGATTACCATTATCACTATCATTATCTAGAAACCCTACCGTGATTTTGGAGGTGATTACCATTATCACTATCATTATCTAGAAAACCCTACCTTGATTTTGGAAGTGATTACCATTACCACTATCATTATCTAGAAAACCCTACCGTGATTTTGGAAGTAATTACTATTACCACTATCATTATCTAGAAAACCCTACCGTGATTTTGGAGGTGATTACCATTATCACTATCATTATCTAGAAAACCCTACCGTGATTTTGGAGATGATTACCATTACCACTATCATTATCTAGAAAACCCTACCTTGATTTTGGAAGTAATTACTATTACCACTATCATTATCTAGAAAACCCTACCGTGATTTTGGAGGTGATTACCATTATCCCTATCATTATCTAGAAAACCCTACCGTGATTTTGGAGATGATTACCATTACCACTATCATTATCTAGAAAACCCTACCTTGATTTTGGAAGTGATTACCATTACCACTATCATTATCTAGAAAAACCTACCGTGAGTTTGGAGGTGATTACAAATATCACTATAATTACCTAGAAAACCCTACCGTGATTTTGGAGGTGATTACCATTATCACTATCATTATCTAGAAAACCTTACCGTGATTTTGGAAGTGATTAACATTACCACTCTCATTATCTAGAAAACCCTAGCGTGATTTTGGAGGTGATTACCATTATCACTATCAGTATCTAGAAAATCCTACTGTGATTTTGGAAGTGATTACCATTACCACTATCATTATCTAGAAAACCCTACCGTGAGTTTGGAGGTGATTACAAATATCACTATAATTACCTAGAAACCCGTATCGTGATTTTGAGGTGATTACCATTATCACTATCATTATCTAGAAAACCCTACCGTGATTTTGGAAGTGATTAACATTACCACTCTCATTATCTAGAAAACCCTAGCGTGATTTTGGAGGTGATTTCCATTATCACTATCAGTATCTAGAAAACCCTACTGTGATTTTGGAAGTGATTACCATTACCACTATCATTATCTAGAAAACCCTACCGTGATTTTGGAGGTGATTACCATTATCACTATCATTATCTAGAAAACCCTACCGTGATTTTGGAAGTGATTACTATTACCACTATCATTATCTAGAAAACCCTACCGTGATTTTGGAGGTTATTACCATTATCACTATCATTATTAAGAAAATCCTACCGTGATTTTGGAAGTGATTAACATTACCACTATCATTATCTAGAAAACCCTACCGTGATTTTGGAGGTGATTACCATTATCACTATCATTATCTAGAAAACCCTACCGTGATTTTGGAAGTGATTACCATTACCACTATCATTATCTAGAAAACCCTACCGTGATTTTGGAGGTGATTACCATTATCACTATCATTATTAAGAAAATCCTACCGTGATTTTGGAAGTGATTAACATTACCACTATCATTATCTAGAAAACCCTACCGTGATTTTGGAGGTGATTACCATTATCACTATCATTATCTAGAAAACCCTACCGTGATTTTGGAAGTGATTACCATTATCACTATCATTATCTAGAAAACCCTACCGTGATTTTGTAGGTGATTACCATTACCACTATCATTATCTAGAAAACCCTACCGTGATTTTGGAGGTGATTACCATTATCACTATCATTATCTAGAAAACCCTACCGTGATTTTGTAGGTGATTACCATTATCACTATCATTATCTAGAAAACCCTACCTTGATTTTGGAGGTGATTACCATCATCACTACCATTATCTAAAAAATCTTACCGTGATTTTGGAGGTGATTACCAATATCACTATCATTATGTAGAAAAACTTACAGTGATTTGAAGTTGATTTGTCACTATCAGTATCACTATGTAGAGCCCTGATTTTGGATTGTCATTATCACTCTCAATGCAGAAAATCTTACCGTGAGGCTCGCCAAATGCCACTAGTAGATGCAGCTAGTTCACACGTCCTGCGGGTTACAAAAACTTACAATATAAATTCTGATTATTAAAATGTAAAGCCGTTTTAATATAACAAAACTCATTAGCGTCGGATCATATTAAAAATGTACATTTTTGTGTCTACCTTTAGAAACGCAAAATATTCGGATATTATTTAGGCTACTTGTAAATAACATTTAATGTTAATTGATTTCTTACATATTTATTTATTAGACTTGAAATGCCGAGTTTTTAAACTGCGAACCTAAGTTGTTTAGCCTTTTGCGCCGCCCGTATCGAATAATTGAGCAGGTACAGTGATAGAATATGAATTTTTAATCCAAAACTTAACTCCATTTACCGTAAAGTACTTAAAGGCTTCGAAGGTGTCCTTCAAGGCTACATACATTTTAGTATCAATACATTTTAGTCAGTACAAATGTCAGTACGCAAAACTTGGAACTCACGCTCGTTCATGAATTTTTAAAACGCTTAATAAAATTGTAACTAAATGTTACCTGTTTAATGTATTGATTCATTTAAATAGTTTCAGTAGCAATATGGAATAGAACAATATAGAAATGTGCAGTCTGTGTTTAATACTTTGAAGTTTTTTGAAATAATTATTTTTATAAATGTGTTTGATTTTTAAAGACAAGCTAGATAATGTATGATGAATTAATTTTGTTGTAGAAATATATTAGTAATTTAGTAGCAGTATTTGTCACGTGATTTGTTTCCGATCAAGTGACAATCAATTTGTGTCTGTGAATATTTTAGTCTAGTATATAAATGGGGTTGAGCATGCATTAAAAACCTATCGCAATTTCATTTCAGATTATTGTTCTGGGCACTTGGGTGATTGTAAAAGCGTATGTCTAAAAACAAGCTATTATTGCTTGTGTTCATTTGTTTTGTAGGACCTTAAATATAGTTTGGTAGCAATATAGGAATAATATTAATGCATACTGTATAAGAGACCAATAAAGGTTTATGCTAAATTTATTTAAATTTTAATTTATTACATACCATTATAGTTTATCTTCTTCTAGATGCCGTTGTGTAAACTTGTTTCTGAATTTCTCTTTGCAAGGATAATAGCATGAACTTTCCTTTTTGGAGCAAGAACAGTTTGGACAGTTTGAATATTTGCACAGTAGAATCAAGGTTTCTGGAATTCATTTTCATCTTCAAATCCTCTAGATATGTAAAGTATTTTACCAACAGGTATAGTTAAATATTTTAATAAGTAGCCTGCAGCGTACTTTCTAAGACTTCGCTTTTTTCAGGTACTACAATCCATCGCCCCCACTGTTTTTGGGCCCTTTGTAAATTCGTTGTGGATCTTCATTATTAATGGCGATTTTCCTTTACTTTTGACAGTGCTTTCTGATTTTTATGCAGATATAGATATGTTATTGTAATGTTCATAAACAATGTATAATGGAGTTGTTAAGATACTTTATAGAACATTCTCGAACAAATTGAAAACTAAAGAAATCTACTCTCCAATTGAACGAATTAGTATTTTGAGTGTGTCTTCATTTTCTGAAGTGAAACATACAGAAATTCAAAGAAAGATTGCTGTGACTAATGTTATCTCCTCAATATTGATAGTGACTCAAAGAAAATATGAGTTATTAAAACACGAACTTCTGGATTACCCTCCAAGCTTAGTAGACGAAAATTGCTATTTTAGAAAAGTGTGAAATATGATTTAATTAATGTAATTGAATCTGAGACTAGTTGTAACAAACATTTGCAAGACTTGCTGTTAGAAAACCAAGATTGTATATCTCTAATTAATTCTTTATCAAATAAATGCCATTTTGTCAAGTTTCGAAAATTTTCAAGATTTCTCTGTCCAACAACGGTCTAGAGTAGAGAAAGTTCTAGAAAATATTTCAACAACTCCAATATACAATGTTTATGGCCGTTAAAGTAACATATCTATATCTGTATAAAAATCAGAATCCACTTTCAGAAGTAAAGGAAAATTACCGTTAGTAATGAAGATCCACAACTAATTTACTAAGGTGCCAAAACAATGGGGGCGATGCATTGTACCTGAAAAAACGAAGTCCTGTAAAGTACGCTGCAGGCTACTTATTAAAAAATGTAACTATACCTGTTGGAAAAAATACTTTACATATCTGGAGGATTTGTAGATGAAAATGAATGCCAGAAACCATGATTCTATCGTGCAAATGTACAAACTATTCTAAGCCATCTTTTTTTGCTCCAAAAAGGAAAGTTCATGCTATTATCCTTGCAAAGAGAAATTCAGAAACAAGTTTACACAACGGCATCTATAAGAGGATAAACTATAATGGTATGTAGTAAATTAAACTTAATTAAATTTAGCCTAAACTGTTATCGGTCTCTTATGGATAGTATATGCATTTATATTATTCATATATTGCTACCAAATAATATTCAAGGTCATACAAAACAAATTATCACAAGCAATAATAGTTATAAACGAATTACACTAAAGCCTTTGTTAGCTAAAAAAATAGTAAAAAACTTGAAAATCATATTCTATTTAAAGACATAATAGTTTTAATCAATACTGACATCTAAAATTTTCCTTCTAGACGGCGACACTGTCAGTGATTTAGTGTATGATCGATCCCCTATACGTTTTACTAGTTTTTAATATACTTTAAAAATCTGATATATACTTTAAAAATCTGATATAAAATTGTGTTCCTCCACATTGTATTTTAATCTTTATAAATGCATTTCAGAAATACACAACATTTTTGGTAGAAAATGGAAAATCAACTTCTAGTTAATCGATTCTTCCTATTAACAATTATATTCCCACAAATAAATTACACGTGTTTACCAAATTTGATCGAAATCAGACATTTCGCTCCAAAGTTAACAAGATTTCGAACACGAAAATAATCGCGATATTAGTATATATTTGTGTGTATAAATTTGAACAAATTTTTTTTTAATTCCAGAAACCTTAAAACAACTTTTGTCTTGGTCTGCGGCTTACATTTTACCGCTTTGGCTTATGTTTCAATGGAAATTCACTAAAAAACCAAATTAAAGAAAATGTTTTAAGACAAATATTTTTTATTTAGTAGGTATTATAGTTAGTTAGTAATTTTTACGTAACAGCTATTATTGACGCCCTCACTTTCGTGGGTTAAGAAACATTTTTTTGGTTATTCTATCTTTTATACTTTAAAACAGCGGTTCTCAACCTGGGGGGCGCGCCTCCCTGGGGAGGCGTAGAAGAATTCCAGGGGAGGCGTCAACAACTTTTTAAAAAAATTGAATTTGATGTTGGACACAAAAACACAATCATTGAAATTTCTTTATAGCTTAATAGAGCTATAAAGCTCTATTTCTTTACTCAACGAACTTTTCTTCCTTTCCAAAATCTCGTCGATGATACCCAAAGTCTTCCAAAATACCTAGTAAATAAAATGAAGAACCTAATATCTGAGCATTTGTTGTCTCTGAAGAACAAAATTGGAGCCTATTTCCCAGATATAAGCTCGGAAAACTGGGAATTCAAGTTAACAAGAGACCCCTTTCAAACCAACATTGATATACCTCCTGATCACATTCAAGAGCAAACAATTGACTTGCAATGTGATTCCAAAGCTAAATTGGATTTCCCAAACATGGATCTCGAAGATTTCTGGCTAATATATCTTCCTGTTTACCCAGAAGTAGCAATGGAGGCAGTCAAGTTGCTTGTACAATTTTCATCAACTTATCTATGCGAGACAGGATTTTCAGCCCTGGCTAATATAAAATCTAAATATCGAGCCAGACTAGATGCGGAAAGTGACCTGCGGTGTTCTTTGTCAAAATTTCATCCATACATACAAAAAATAGTTAACGAGAAACAGTGCCAGCCCTCACACTAGCACTACAAAAGTAGCGAACATTTTTATGGTTATTACTTAAACATATTGTAAGTAAATTTATCATATATAAGTCTAAATTAACTTGATCCGTGAAGGGAGGCGTGACCTCACACCAAAGTGTGAAGGGGGGCACAGAGCCTAAAAGGTTGAGAACCCCTGCTTTAAAAGATACAACGGTTCCAGTACAGAGCGTTCCCCGTGAAGTTCCCCCCTCTCCTCCCGTGATGTCGACCTAGTGAGGGGGCAACGACATACGTTTTTACTCAAGTCCCCAGAACAATAATCTGAAATAAAATTGTGTTGGGCTTTCAATGAATGTTCAACCTCTTTTAGATCCTGGAATATTTTAAGTGACTGTGCTTTGGATATTCGCTATAAAATAATCAGTATTTATTCAACAGCGGATTGAATGGTATACAAACTTAAAAAACGGCATTGAGTAGGCAATTTACAGTCATAATTGAGCATAAAATCGTGAATTAAATTTTTACCTGCACCAGATGAGCGACTTTCTAAGCCACACACCTATTCCCAGGTTATTTAGTCACACAGGACACTGTCAAATACAGATTAAAAATTTAACACTGCAGCTTTTTTTTATTATAAATAAATAAAACCTCATAAACCACAAAAACGTTTTTATTTATTGTACTCTTGGTATTAACTTGACAAAAAAAACCACTACGTACTGATATTTTTCAGCAGACGTGTTTTGCACGAGGTCAGTGCATTGTTCAATGCTGACTCACAGAATTGTAAAGCAATCATCTTCAGATGATAGTTATCTTATAGAGTTAACCTTGTAGTAATTTCTTCTTCAATGATAGCTCTGCAATGGAAATGTACATCAGGACATAAATAAAACGTTTTTGTTTTTTAAGAGTTTCTATTTATTTGTAGTAAAATATTACACAACAGTTGCTAAACATTATTAATGCGGCATTTGTAAAGCGCAACGAAACCTGTACTAGTAATAAGTAAACATTAAATTTCTTTAAAATTTCATTCATAGTACAATTATTTAGATGGTTGTATTTACCTGAAAAATATCTTGAAATTTATTGATGTTCAGAATGTTAGTAAAAGTTACTTCTACTATGTGATGACTCATGTTTGCTGTTATAAAAATGAAATAGGCAACTCGTGTTTCTTTGTTGCTTACTGAACTCGTCGTCCATGACTGTTTTTGCTATGACCATTTGTTTTTTTATTACAAAGCATTGTCGATAACTCGCCTCACGGACTGTCAGTCAACATAAAGTTATGGCTTGATTAGAAGGTTTATAAGTAACATCCTGTTTACTTTCAACCGCACATCTGTAGACATATCAGTGGCGGTTGGCGCCTAAAACCTATGGGGGGTGTACATCGTAAATGTTACTTTTTTTTAAGGCAAAGAAACCGTAATAATTACAACTTAAAGGTCTGTTAAACGGGAAATAGATAAATACTGCGTAATGCTTTGTGATTTATTCTAATGCAGGAAATATATTTTCATTTTTAATTTTATTTTTACTTATTTAAGACACCGGATCTCTAGTGATGGGTTTATTTATCAACAAGCCCATCTCAATTCACGCTCAACTGTGAATGTCAACAAACTCGGAGCGGAGCGAAGTCTCTTAGGACGAACCGATTTTAACCGAACATTCTTGAGGTTGCAGGCCTAAGGAGCCTTTCGGCACTGTCTGGCTCTTCTAGTCTGGAGTTTCCAATGTTTTTCTCCATTAGGAGTGTCATCACTGGGTGTTGCAGGTTTCCATGCAAACAGGTCGAATGAGACTGTCTGCAACTGAGCGAACGGTCACACAGTCGCTGCGGTTCTGAGATTTTTATTATTACAGTAAAACCTCTCATATCCGGTCGTAATATGAAAATAAAGTAAGCATTTTTATTCCGCGAATTACTAATTTATAGACTTAATGACCTTACAACCAGCGCCTGCCGAAAATGACGAAAGAAAACAAACCATGACGCATGGCGAAGTTCTCCAGCCTGCTTGGATGACCAGCTGATCAAGTACATCGAACAACAGTACGAAGCAGCAGCAGCCTCATCCAGCAACAGCGTTCGTCTACTCTATCGAAGTTGGAGGGCATAATTCATCAAAGAAACGTGTACAACAAAACAAGCAAACCAACACCACATCCTTTTATATCAAAACGGATAATTGGGTACTGGATTAAGGAATTGTACACACAGGCAGATAACTAAATTGTAAGTACAGTTCTATTTTGCTATTAAAATATAATTACAAACTTCTATATGTGTAACTTATTTACTTTGTCATACATCTATGTGCAATTGGAATAGTTGTGATTACGTAGTACAAACGCACGTCATTACGTAACCCCTCCTATATCCGGAATTTTCGTTATCCGTATATGAGAGGTTTTGCTGTATTTATAATGACGGACTATGTTACATTATGGATAATTGCTCGTAACAATGTAAATAAATCTTACATAATAAATACATTTATTTTCTTTTTTCTATTGATTTCTTGTTTGGCGGTTGCGCAACCGTACAACCTGCCCAGAGCAGCCACTGAAACATATTGAAATAAGAGGACATATTAGTTAAAAGGAAGTATAGGTTAATAGCACAGTATTTTACATTGAAATGTTTGTTCAAACATTTCGCTTCTCATCCAGTCACAGAGTGAGAAGCTTTCCATCTTTTTAGTAATTTTACATCAGGTCTTGATTTTTTACGTATTTGATTTATGATATATTTTATTGTGATTACAACCAATTGTAGGCAATAAATTTTAATATTTTTTTTCGAGCGGTCTTTTCGAGCAAGAAGAGTAATTTTACAGAAATTTAGTACTGAAAGGCAATTAAAACAGTAGGTTTGTGTGCTTGTTTTTATACCTTTTATTTAAAATTCATTTTTAAATGACATATATATATATATATATATATATATATATATATATATATATATATATATATATATATATATATATATATTCTTGATATTTAACGTTATCCATTGTGATTCAGAGTGATTATCCATGAATCCAGAGTGATTCGACAATGGTCAATTGACCGAAAGGTGCCTCATCACTCAAGGTAAAATTATTGCACTTAATGGTGGATTAAATTACTTACTTAGTAATATATTAACTTCATATATATATATATGTGTGTGTGTGTGTGTGTGTGTGTGTGTGTGTGTGTGTGTGTGTGTGTGTGTGTGTGTGTGTGTGTGTGTGTGTGTGTGTGTGTGTGTGTGTGTGTGTGTGTGTGTGTGTGTGTGTGTGTGTGTGTGTGTGTGTGTGTGTGTGTGTGTGTGTGTGTGTGTGTGTGTGTGTGTGTGTGTGTGTGTGTGTGTGTGTGTGTGTGTGTGTGTGTGTGTGTGTGTGTGTGTGTGTGTGTGTGTGTGTGTGTGTGTGTGTGTGTGTGTGTGTGTGTGTGTGTGTGTGTGTGTGTGTGTGTGTGTGTGTGTGTGTGTGTGTGTGTGTGTGTGTGTGTGTGTGTGTGTGTGTGTGTGTGTGTGTGTGTGTGTGTGTGTGTGTGTGTGTGTGTGTGTGTGTGTGTGTGTGTGTGTGTGTGTGTGTGTGTGTGTGTGTGTGTGTGTGTGTGTGTGTGTGTGTGTGTGTGTGTGTGTGTGTGTGTGTGTGTGTGTGTGTGTGTGTGTGTGTGTGTGTGTGTGTGTGTGTGTGTGTGTGTGTGTGTGTGTGTGTGTGTGTGTGTGTGTGTGTGTGTGTGTGTGTGTGTGTGTGTGTGTGTGTGTGTGTGTGTGTGTGTGTGTGTGTGTGTGTGTGTGTGTGTGTGTGTGTGTGTGTGTGTGTGTGTGTGTGTGTGTGTGTGTGTGTGTGTGTGTGTGTGTGTGTGTGTGTGTGTGTGTGTGTGTGTGTGTGTGTGTGTGTGTGTGTGTGTGTGTGTGTGTGTGTGTGTGTGTGTGTGTGTGTGTGTGTGTGTGTGTGTGTGTGTGTGTGTGTGTGTGTGTGTGTGTGTGTGTGTGTGTGTGTGTGTGTGTGTGTGTGTGTGTGTGTGTGTGTGTGTGTGTGTGTGTGTGTGTGTGTGTGTGTGTGTGTGTGTGTGTGTGTGTGTGTGTGTGTGTGTGTGTGTGTGTGTGTGTGTGTGTGTGTGTGTGTGTGTGTGTGTGTGTGTGTGTGTGTGTGTGTGTGTGTGTGTGTGTGTGTGTGTGTGTGTGTGTGTGTGTGTGTGTGTGTGTGTGTGTGTGTGTGTGTGTGTGTGTGTGTGTGTGTGTGTGTGTGTGTGTGTGTGTGTGTGTGTGTGTGTGTGTGTGTGTGTGTGTGTGTGTGTGTGTGTGTGTGTGTGTGTGTGTGTGTGTGTGTGTGTGTGTGTGTGTGTGTGTGTGTGTGTGTGTGTGGTGTGTGGTGTGTGGTGTGTGTGTATTTGTTCTAGATAGTTTTGAAATGAAATTGCCGTGCTTTGTTAAACCTTATGTTATTTTTTTCGGTATAAAATTAATAACTACCATGATTGTACATTATATAATAAACAATAGAAAAGGATTTCAGCAGAAATATAAGACTTGTAACAGTGTAACAGGGAATAAGAATAATACAATTTCAATATTACTGTGTCTCATGCCGAAAATTTTGTATCATTTTCCATATTTCTTTAGTTTCAAACTTCTTTTACATAAATTTTATATAAAATTATATATGTTATGAGTTTAGAATAAATTCCCTACATAATGTATATCTGCAGTTTTCATGAGGTACATATTAAACAAACCATGAGCTACTAAATATATAAAATATTTTAAACTCTTTTCGGCTCGAAATCACAAGTTGTATTTATCTGTCATTTTCCAAATATTTTATCAATAAAAATTATAATAAACTGTACACACACACACACACACACACACACACACACACACTATGAAAACATATTAATTTAGCTGGCGATAATATTATTTAACAAATCTTAAGAAAATCACGAGATTTTGTAAATTTATTTGCTATTTATTTAGTTTTTGTAGCATTTTAAAAATCTCTTGTTTTTATGTAAAAAACTAATTCGTACACCACATAAAATTTACATGGCTACAAAAAGTAATACTTCACTTTATACTTAGTTGATTTCATAAATTTAAATTTGGATAAAATCGTTGTTCAAATAGTATACAAACATTTATATAATATGCTCATAAATGTTATACCATCATATAATTCTCACTATTCTGAAACCGTATATACATGCATATGTATACTTCACAAATAAAATAAATACGTTATTGATAATTTAATATAACTACTACAAGAACTAAAAAATCCTTGTGGCAAGATGAGGGAAATTTTAGTGACGTCACCGTGCCAAGTATAGAGTTAACGAAAGTGAGTTTAAAAAGTAGGTAAAATGAAGAATATTTAGTACACGCAAAAAGGCTTTAGCACACGCATGACAGCTTTTTACAAAAAGTTATCAAAAATAAATGAACGAGTGTTGCAAAGAAAGCTAGCTATAGAAATGTTCAGCAGGTTTAAAATCTTTCTAACAACCAGAGATTGTTTTGTGGCTAGTTTTGAATTGTTATTTATTTATTTTTTTAAAAATCATAAGTATTTTTGTTAATAACACAATTATAAAAGATTATATAGTTTCATTTTATAACCTAATTATTTATTTGTTAACTTTTAAAATATCGTTGACATCTAATGTAGTTTATCTAATTTTAAATACAAGTAGTGTAACCAGGATATCGCAATATCTGAATAATGATTTCCCTCGAGTATTGTTTTTACACTATTTTACTGCGTCAAATTTGATACAACGACTGTAACATAACAAATGTTTGTATAGTTCATGTACTTTAACTTATTTAAGTGATTTTAAATTTTAATTTATGCGATAACTAGTATCCATTACAACACACAGTATGTATATATCTCATTCTTGTTACGTTTATTTCTTCGTTGTGTTATATTGAAGATTGTTTGTAGTTTTAAATGGTACCTTGTAAAATATTTTGGGCGTTTATGAGCGAACCTATTCAAGTCCTTGTTTATATGAGGGTGTAATACATTTTTTTATTTGTGTTCCATTATTTTAGATTCTTATTTTCCACCAAAGGGAAATATTATAGATTATTGTTTTACTTGATCTGTGTACTTGTTATTTCATTCTTGGTGTTACCAGTGATCACTTGTACTCCTTTTAGTCTATGTAACTAGCCGCCAAGAAGACATATAAAGATAGCACACTTATGCTGAAGTTAAATATTTACTGTGCTATGTATGCTTAGGTCTATCATTGTTTGTTCTTGTAGATTTCTTCGAAGGTTTTTTTGTAGTGATTTTCATGTGAAAAAATCCTGTCTCAAATTAAGGAAAGTTGCATAATGTTAAGTTGTATTTTTGAAGTTTTTTGGTTTGTTGTGCTCCATTAATGTTTGTTCTGTATTATTTGAAGTATTTCTCATCGCACTAGAACAATAAACCAGTTTTAGAGTAATATACCAGTACACAAAACAAAAACGTACTAAATAAACATGATCAATACAATTAACATTTTGAATCGGTGATGGAAAATCTTTTTTTAAACGATGCTACTTATTTCAACGCACTCACCTAGGTCTAGGTTGTAATGGTGACTAACCTAGACCGTCAAAAATATCATTTTGAAAAGATTGCCAAAATACAATATCTGTTGTCTCATGCTAGTTATAGAATACGCTTTTAGTTTTGTTGATGTAAGAAACATATTTTTTACTTTATCTCAGTGCTTTCGCAGTGTTTTTGCATTGCTAGACTTTGCATCATCAAAACCGAAGCGATTGCATCAGAAACTTTATTGCGGTTGCATTATTTTCTATGTTTTGAATTTGTTTGCTGTTTGCTATTTTATATGACGCGGTGTGTTGTGCCCAAGGAATGTTTTGGTAGTTTATTCGATTTACTGTTCTTAGCAAATTATTCTATAATGATAAGTTGATAACCAATACTTCTTAATAGCTTTCGGTTTTGATTAAACTAACAAGCTTCAAAAAAAAGAATGATGATTATTTTAATTAAATAAAAGAAAGAAAAGGATGTAATTCCATTCTTAAACATTTGAAAGCGAAGTAGATAAGATAACCTTTACGCCAATAGAAAGGCTACACGACTGTCACAGAAGAGATTCATACGTAAATACATCCAGACTAAAATGAGGCGTTTACATAAAAAGGTTAAATATCCTGTTTGACTCGTAACAGTTAGTGAAGGCTAACTTTCTACTCCACTCCAGAGGTTTGTTTCCTGTTGCAATATTGTGTCCAGACAGACATTAGTATTCCGTTATTAACAATCACCATTAAACTTTACATACACGGAATTTGTTCAACTGAGCTCATTACACATGCACAAAGGCAGTTTTAACAATTGTTGGAACAAGTGGACCGGTGGTTGATATGAATTATTGTTCTCTTGTGAGATCCCTACAGCCGAAATGCCTTTAGAGAAGTCTTGCCTCAACGTTAAACATTAGCAAATAAATGTTTTGCTTAGTGTTACATCAGGCGATATTCTATTAATAATTTTCTATCTAGTCATTAAATTAGTTTTTCTTTGTTCTTATTTATATTTAGACCTTATTTTTGTATATTTTTACAGTGTAAAATTGCGGTTACTCCTAATTTTACCTAATATTCACAAAAAAACATAACAGTCTGAGTTTGTCGAATTAGAATTAATCAGAGGTAAGAGGTTTCTATCATGTTGCTTATTTCAAAAGTATTAGATATTAGAGTGTGTGTGTGTGTGTGTGTTTGTGCAATTACTACACGCAGTTAATACACACGACAATTAATAACAGTAAAATCTGACTATCTGAACCCCGATCAACCAGAATCCTTCTAAACTGGAATGGCTCCGTAATGTAAAACAAGTAGATTCGGGTTCCCACATCTCATACATGAATGTAAACACCAAAATAACGTTATAAGTTTTATTAAGAAGTAATAAGGGTTAGTTTCTCGGGTCAATGAAGCTCGGGATTGTTCCTCGGGTCAGTGAAGCTCGAATTAGTTTCTCTGGTCAGCGAAGCTCGGGTTTGTTTCTCGAGTCAGTGAAGCTCGGGATGGTTCCTCGGGTCAGTGAAGCTCGGGTTAGTTTCTCTGGTCAGCAAAGCTCGGGTTTGTTTCTCGGGTCAGTGAAGCTCGGGATGGTTCCTTGGGTCAGCGAAGCTCGGGATGGTTCCTCGGGTCAGTGAAGCTCGGGATGGTTCCTCGGGTCAGTGAAGTTTGGGTTAGTTTCTCGGGTCAGTGAAGCTCGGGATTGTTCCTCGGGTCAGCGAAGCTCGAGTTAGTTTCTCGGGTCAGCGAAGCTCGGGTTTGTTTCTCGGGTCAGTGAAGCTCGGGATGGTTCCTCGGGTCAGCGAAGCTCGGGATGGTTCCTCGGGTCAGTGAAGCTCGGGATGGTTTCGGGTCAGTGAAGCTCGGGTTAGTTTCTCGGGTCAGTGAAGCTCGGGATTGTTTCTCGGGTCAGTGAAGCTCTGAAGTAACTTCAGAAAATGTCTGCATGTCGATTCTAAGATTTTCTTTACTTTTAATCTACTTTTGTATTGGGTTTATATTTTTCATATTGGGATGATCTCGATAACGAAAGGTTTTGTTATGGTTTCTCTTTTCATTGAAGCGTTACTTCCAGCCGATGATTTCCGAAGTTGCAGCACAACTGAAATATTATCTTACTTATTCCACAGTTGGAGTGATGTATAGAAGTGTGTAGCGTTCGCCTATAATGTCAACACTACCCTTTTCCCAAACGTTCATTATCGTCATACTTTTAAAACAGAAATTACGATCTGGAAATATCTGTAATGAGTGTAACGCTTTCTTCTGAGGAACTTTTTTTCAAAGCCATTCGGAAACGTTTGGAAGACCTTTCCTTACCAGGTCTTCACCGATGTTGGCTGTGTGATCTACTTTTTAAAAACTTACTTTCTTTTGTAAGTTTGTATCATCGGTTGAGTGGATGTAATGAAGTACATCTATTCCATTTCAACTTTAATGACTACTACATAACGGCGTCATACTTTCCTTCCGCATTAAGGTTGGGGTCTCCTTTTTCTATTGTTTGTGCTACAGATTCTTAATTAAAAGGTACATTTAAAACCAAAATGATTTATAATCGAAACACTTTATACATTTAAAATTTTTAATGTAAATTATGCCTTCCTAACGCTTAAGTTATTCACATCTCCGTGATCTCTGTTTAACCGTCAAAGCCGAAACTGTGTTACAGATTTATGGTGTAAGAGGCAGAAACTAAAACCTAAAATGAAATAAAAAATTGAAAAGGTTTGAATTTTTTATTGACACATTTAATATCTTTAAGAGAAAAGATAAAAGAAGTTGTGTATGTTAGAGTAGATCAAGAACACAAAGAAAATGTATTCAAGATGATTTTCGGAAATTGTCGAAATCATTCCAAAAAGTGATGCATAAGGCATGGTGAAAAAACGTAATAGGTCCCTGTGAAAAGAAATGTAGGTGAAACATTTGTTTAATAAAAATTTCACAAATTTTTTAGTACGTACTTAATACAGCTTCTCCATTTTCTATTATATTCAGCAAACATCGTGAAGAAGGTTTATCAGCACGTTCATCGATGTAAATATTTCGAAGCGTGCAGTTCTCTTTCTCATTGTAGGGATTGAAGCATTGAATATTCATATTTATTAATATTTTGAATATCTTGTCTGTACTTATTGATCCTGAATTGCGTCCATTCATTATGATGACTAAACGTCGCTTATTCTGCTCTCATTCCGAGATATGAAGCAAGAGCCTTGTGATCTTCAACCCTGATCGCTTCTTCAGTTTTTGTAAAGCCAACTAAACCTCCAGTCACTGCTGAACATAGGTTCTGAAACTGATCTAATGCTAAGTCTACAGCATTCGTTCGTTTAAGAGACAGCATTCCTCTCTTCAAATCATGTGCAGCTTCTAAAGGTAGATTTATCATATATTATAAATAAAGAATCACTCCGCAGATGTGTTTCGTCGAGAAAAAGTAGCGTAATGTTTGTCTAGTAGTTACTAAATGTAAATCATAATTATTACTTTTATCAGCCTTTCTGAATTTTTCGATCAGGCCTGAATGATCTTCATCTACTGTATTTTCTTTCTCTTACGTTTTGAACATAAGAATTTATTTGTTGCTCATAACCTTGAGAATAATTCATGAATTCTATAAATTCGGCAATTAGTATGCTTCTTAATGCTTCGTTCAAGTGTTTGTCTGTTCTTATACCTCTGTTATACTGTCCACCTTTGAGAGATAACGACAAAGTATTCATACCATAAATGACCGCTTTAATAAGAATACTATCGAGTCCACTCCCTTCTATATATTGGTCCAGGAACACAGTGGCGGCTGCTACGTAAAACCCATGTTGGTTGCCGATACTGAAGTGTTTAAGGCAAAGAAATCGTAATTATAAAAACTTAAAGGGCTGTTATAGAGGAAGTAGCTAGAGACTGCTTAATACTTGATTTGTTCTATTGTAGGAAATATGTTGGCATTCTCAATATCAAATTATTGTTTGTTGTTGAATATTTTTTTGCGATAAGATATATAGCTATGTCGCATGAAAGTACGGCTATTTTTTACAGAGAGCAAGATTAATTTGAGCGAGACATAATTTTTTATCGTGTCATATAAACGGTTTTGGAAGTCAGCGGTTTAGGTATGATCGAACTAAGCCCAACAGTAGAAACAGGTCAGATATTACATGATAGTATTTGTTTGAGTCCATCCTGGTATAGAGTTTGTAGCTGGTCGTTAGAGATTATTTTCTGTTAACACGTTCGCTAACGCAACGTTAACAAAATAACTATTGGTATAGACCAGCCGACTTACATATGCTCCGTACGGTCTCTCGTCCTGGACCGACGTCTCACATATGCGTCGCTCTAGGTAGTTAAAATGGACTGACGGCTCATACTTGCCACACTATTTGCGTGTTTTTTATTCCTCTGACAAATCAGTGGTGACGTTAATGTGGGACATATGGTCTCTCAGTTATCAAGGTCAATGACGTCAAAATACTCAAAATACGACAAAACACATTTTGTATTCCTTCGTGCACCATTCTATTCCATTAGAATCACAAATAATGCACACTAAATGGCATTTATCAACACAGGATGTAAACCTGTCACAAGTGATGAGTGCGTTTGTAAACATTTTGTTGGCCTACTGTATATGCAACACTAATGTAAACATATTATGTCTGATACAATATTGTTTATAATGTCAGCATCTTTTCAATAAGATATGTAGCTTATATAAGCAATCTGTCTAGCATGACTAGCCTATATAATTTATTTTTATAATTTATTAAATTTTATATAATTAAAAAATTTTTTTTCATCAAAATCATATTTGGTTTCGGATTTGAGGGGGTACACTGTAGTGCCTCATACTTGGGAAGCCCGTAACCGTGATAAGAGTTCCGTGCTATAGACCATATATGCACCATCCTAAAAAAAACACTAAAAATAGGAAAATTTAAAATATACACAAACACACATACGCCAAGGGTTTGTATGAAGTATAATAAGTTATTATAACAACTTTCCACTTTTGGTCTGTAATGAAGGTCAGGCCCACGTTAACGTGGTCTGTGTGGAGAGATCGAATTCTTACCGTCGGTCCCTTATGGAAAACCAGACGGCGCAACGTATTAAACTATATTGCAATCTACGCAACAAAAAGACAATGTTATCGAATCATAAATTCGTTTTCTACTTTTTAATATATAACGACATTCCATATAATTTGGTATTGATGGCTCCACACTTTCTTGGAAAGAAAGAATTTCTTGAAGGTTTAAAAATTTTAAATCAAATTCGTTAAGTTCTGCTCTAGACTTCATTTCGATACAATTTACTATATTTTAATAGTTTTTTTCTTAATATATCACCATAACTGTAACACGACCTTTCCCGTTTAATGTTTCTATATGGAAATCATTGTTATCTATAGCTCTAAGGGACCAGAACTGCTGCCGGCTACATGGGTTTTTTATGTGTTTGGTGTCTCTGATAAAAAAATCTGATTATAGTTGCCGGTCCTCATGTTTTGCATTTTTAACTTCCTTTGTCGCCTGCACTAAGTCAATTTCCTTTGCACGGCGTGATCTGGCGTGAAAGGGATGGGACGATCTTGAACGGACCAATCAAATTAGTTTGTTTTCAAAATGGATCGATGTAAGCACCCTGGAGGGCATCGCGATGCACCTCCACCACGTGTTACCCGTTATGCTCCACTTCGTATGTTACAATGTGTTTGGTCGACAGCGACCGCGACTTACTTGTTCTGTTCGCACCCTAACAAGAGTAGAGGTATGTTGTACCTTACCTCTTGTCCTTTAGATCCGTTAAAGATGCGACAAGTTGCGGCAAGTCACATGTTTTTTGTACGCGACAACGCACGATAGGCACTGATCGATCTAAATTTGAAGAAGTGAAGCCACATCATTAGGAGGAGGCTTGTTGCACGACGTTGTGCAACAACCCACTTTTTCCTACTCAGTTTGAATTTGTCGACCGACTAGCATCGTGAAAAGCGAGAAATATATTCGGCTCCTCCAAGAAAGGATAATCCTGCAGGACCAAAGAGATGCTCAACTCCACAAGAGGCACATCACTAATAAATTATCGATTCAAATTGCTGCTGAAATGTAATATTCAGGCATGTAGTAGCATGTGTTAATTATCATGTATTTTTATAATTTAATATTCTAAATATTTTATTTAAAATGCTTTTTTTCTAATTGTCCAAAAGTATGAAAAATTTAAATCTTCATACACCAAATAAGTAAAAAAAACTTTTGGATCATATACCTATTGTTATTTATGTTGGCGCCGTTTTCATTCAATTTCCGTACTTTCGATTCTTCAACATTTTCCCCAGATTTTGCTTTCTTTAACTGTAGTGAGTAAACTAACAATTTATTCAAAATTATGTTTATGGTAACAACTTCCACTTTTTTTAAGTCTCTGTGTCATTCGCATTGTAGGTAAAGAAAGTAGAAAGAAACGCAAAAGTAAGTAAATAAAGCGCATGATTTTAAAATTATTTAAGTAATAAAGGGTAAAAATATTTATTTCGTAAAATATTAGCAAAGTAATCTTTGAACTTCAATCTAAGATCAATAGCTCTTGCACTGTCCCGATTTTCACCTCTAGTAGCAAAACCATTTTCACTTGACTCGGACGGTTCTATCGTAGTGCTTTTGATATCCTTATAGAAATGCATCCATTACTTATAATATTTCAACATTGTGTAATAAACAAACAGATTTCACTATGTTTTCGCTCTTGTGGTGTCAACTTCTATAGCTTTAAGTAATATCCGCTATTTGTTGCTCATGATACCAAACGCACACTGAACCACCTGCCTTGCATTTGATAATCGACTATTGAAATTTTGTTTTCTCGCGTAAAGTTCCTCATGGGATAAGATCGCATGGGAAAGGCATATGGTCGTTGTGCAGGGATTCCCAAAAATTTCACATTCCTCGTGAACATTCTTAATGACCGTAATGTCTAATGTGCGGTAAGAAAATCCCAGTCAATTTAACGATGCACCTGTTACTACTAGTAGGAACCTGTAAGAGAAAATTATAATTACAAAAAATAGGCAAATCAAATTAAAAAATCATAATCAATTAGTACATTATTCGTTTAATTATAAATTAGAATTATATACAAAACCAAAAATAATTTGAACTTAGTTTTATATTCCTTGTCTGTGGTGTAAAATTTGAGAAGCTATAAACATCCATTAGACCAGGGGTTCCCAAACTGGGGGGCACGCCCCCCTGAGGAGGCGTGGAGAAAGTCCAGGGGGGGCGTGGCACCCAAATGAAATAAATAAAAAAATTACAAAAATAATTTCCTACAAAAAAAAAATAAAACCTATTGGTGTATGCACAGATGGTGCTCCTTCAATGCTGGGTTCACATTCTGGCTTTGTGCAGTTGGTCAAAGAGAAGAATGATGATGTGGTTGGGATTCATTGTAAAACGCTGCTATTTCATACAGAAGTACGATGGCTATCAAAAGGCAATATGTTGGGAAGACTATTTGAGCTCCGTGATGAAGTGAATACGTTTTTGGCACAGCAGAAACTAAACGAGCTTAGTGCAGAGTTAAAAAAAACCCAGTAACCAAGTGATTTTGTCCTATTTATCTGATTTTTTTGACACGTTAAACAACTTAAACTTGAGACTGCAAGGTGCAGACTCAAATATAGTAACACATCAGGATGCCATCAAGATGTACGTTGAGAAACTACAACTTTGGATACGTAAAGTGTCAATGAACCCAAGCAATTATTCAAGTTTCAGCAAAGTAGTATCAGTCTCAGAAGAAGCATGTTTTGAGGACGTTTTTGAAGGACCGCTTTTGAGAAACTTGATAATTGACCATTTGAAGAACCTCGAGGAATAGTTCAGGAGGTACTTTCCTAACTTCAGAGGAGTTTTACAAACTATCAACCGACCCATTCCACATGGACATACAGTTGCTGCCAGAAGAGTTGCAAGAGGAGGGAATAGAAATAAAAAATGACTCTGTTGCAAGATACGATTTTGAACAAATGGACAATCCCTCATTTTAGTTAAAGTACTTAAAAGTTTGCCTCAGTGTTTCAGAGAAAGCTGTTCGGATGTACTTGCCTTTTTCAACAACATACATGTGCGAAAAAGCGTTTTCAACTCTTGTGGCGATCAAAACAAAGTACCGCAACAAACTTGATGTCGAAAGTGACCTACGCTGTGCTTTGTCTGAAACACAACCCAGGATCTGTCAACTTATTCAGCGCATGCAAGCGCACCCATCTCACTAAATTACATTTTATGTTTTGTTTTAGTAAGTAGGTAGGCCTATTGTTTCACCTTCCTTAAATTGAAAATGTAAGTGTGTTACAATGTTAAATTTTGTATCAGTAATTATATTCGTTTTTCATGTAATACTTGTTTTAATTTTCATCATACGTACAATTATCGAATCTTTGTATTCTGCGATACCGCATTCAACAGTGAACAAAAAATCTACCTACTCACCGTATCAAGTAGGCACATACTTGTACGAGTTCGTGTACTTGTAGGAGTTGCTATGTACGGCACCGTGGAAATAGGGTATTGCAAAATGGAAAGCTGATATGTGTAGGGGGGCGTGGGGGTCTCCAAATAACCAGAGGGGGGCGTGGTACAAAAAAGTTTGGGAACCCCTGCATCAGACAGTGCAGACGCCATGTCTTGTACGTGACATTCACTGTACACAAACTCAAAGCAACAGCAATCAAGCAAAGACCACCATGACGGCTAGACCGTGTACCAGCTAACAAAACTGAGTTGTGAAGAACATGTAACTCGCCTTGGGTTTTACGTTTTGGAAATATTTACTGTCAATTTTATTCCACTTTTGATAAATATTGTATTATTATTCTTGCTGTTTTTTAACTGCTAATCAATTAATTTTTTAAAATTGTTATTATTTCACACAAAAGTAGAAATCGCCATGCGACTATATTTGCACAGAATCTTATTATTATACATATTCTTGTTGTTTGTGCCTTGGTGTCTTTGTTCGCTCATATTATCACATTCAAAAGTATGAAATCACAAAAATAAATTTCAATAATACTATGTATTGCTATGTAATACTATGTAACATTATACCACTAAACTATGATCATAATGTAAGACATTTCCACTAAACTATGATCATAATGTAAGACATTTCCACTAAACTATGATCATAATGTAAGACATTTGAAATTTTTAATCTAAGAAATTTTAGGCATCAATAGCCCATTCAATTATTTCATTAGTAGAAACGTGTGTTAGTAGTGTGCTCTTCTTCCATGGTACTATAGTCCGATGTGGACCTAGGTCTCCCAATGGGCCTTCGCCAGGTAGCTCAATCCTGTCTACTGCTTGTTAGTAATGTGTTCTTCTTCTTGTATGGTACTATAGCCCGATGTGAACCTTGGCCTCCCAATAGGCCTTCGCCAGGTAGCTCAATCCTATCTGCTGCTTGTTAATATTGTGTTCTTCTTGTATGGTAGTATAGTCCGATGTGAACCTTGGCCTCCTCAATGGGCCTTCGCCAGGTAGCTCAATCCTGTCTGCTGCTTGTTAATAATGTGTTCTTCTTGTATGGTACTATAGTCCGATGTGAACCTTGGCCTCCTCAATGGGCCTTCGCCAGGTAGCTCAATCCTGTCTGCTGCTTGTTAGTAATGTGTTCTTGTATGGTACTATAGTCCGATGAGGACCTTGGCCTCCTCAATGGGCCTTCGCCAGGTAGCTCAATCCTGTCTACTGCTTGTTAGTAACGTGTTCTTCTTCTTGTATGGTACTATAGCCCGATGTGAACCTTGGCCTCCTCAATGAGCCTTCACAAGGTAGCTCAATCCTGTCTGCTGCTTGTTAATAATGTGTTCTTCTTCTTGTATGGTACTATAGCCCGATGTGAACCTTGGCCTCCCAATGGGCCTTCGTCAGGTAGCTCAATCCTATCTGCTGCTTGTTAATAATGTCTTCTTCTTGTATGGTACTATAGTCCGATGTGAACCTTGGCCTCCTCAATGGGCCTTCGCCAGGTAGCTCAATCCTGTCTGCTGCTTGTTAATAATGTGTTCTTCTTGTATGGTACTATAGTCCGATGAGAACCTTGGCCTCCTCAATGGGCCTTCGCCAGGTAGCTCAATCCTGTCTGCTGCTTGTTAATAATGTGTTCTTCTTGTATGGTACTATAGTCCGATGTGGACCTTGGCCTCCCAATGGGCCTTCGCCAGGTAGCTCAATCCTGTCTGCTGCTACTTAATAATGTGTTCTTCTTGTATGGTACTATAGTCCGATGTGAACCTTGGCCTCCTCAATGGGCCTGCGCCAGGTAGCTCAATCCTGTCTACTGCTTGTTAGTAATGTGTTCTTCTTGTATGGTACTATAGCCCGATGTGAACCTTGGCCTCCTCAATGAGCCTTCACAAGGTAGCTCAATCCTGTCTGCTGCTTGTTAATATTGTGTTCTTCTTGTATGGTACTATAGTCCGATGTGAACCTTGGCCTCCTGAATGGGCTTTCGCCAGGTAGCTCAATCCTGTCTGCTGCTTGTTAATAATGTGTTCTTCTTGTATGGTACTATAGTCCGATGTGAACCTTGGCCTCCTCAATGGGCCTTCGCCAGGTAGCTCAATCCTGTCTGCTGCTTGTTAGTAGTGTGTTCTTCTTGTATGGTACTATAGTCCGATGTGGACCTTGGCCTCCCAATGGGCCTTCGCCAGGTAGCTCAATCCTGTCTGCTGCTTGTTAATAATGTGTTCTTCTTGTATGGTACTATAGTCCGATGTGAACCTTGGCCTCCTCAATGGGCCTTCGCCAGGTAGCTCAATCCTGTCTGCTGCTTGTTAGTAGTGTGTTCTTCTTGTATGGTACTATAGTCCGATGTGGACCTTGGCCTCCCAATGGGCCTTCGCCAGGTAGCTCAATCCTGTCTGCTGCTTGTTAATAATGTGTTCTTCTTGTATGGTACTATAGTCCGATGTGGACCTTGGCCTCCTCAATGGGAATGCGCCAGGTAGCTCAATCCTGTCTGCTGCTTGTTAGTAATGTGTTCTTCTTCTTGTATGGTACTATAGTCCGATGTGAACCTTGGCCTCCTCAATGGGCCTTCGCCAGGTAGCTCAATCCTGTCTGCTGCTTGTTAGTAGTGTGTTCTTCTTGTATGGTACTATAGTCCGATGTGGACCTTGGCCTCCCAATGGGCCTTCGCCAGGTAGCTCAATCCTGTCTGCTGCTTGTTAATAATGTGTTCTTCTTGTATGGTACTATAGTCCGATGTGAACCTTGGCCTCCTCAATGGGAATGCGCCAGGTAGCTCAATCCTGTCTGCTGCTTGTTAGTAATGTGTTCTTCTTCTTGTATGGTACTATAGTCCGATGTGAACTTTGGCCTCCTCAATGAGCCTTCGCCAGGTAGCTCAATCCTATCTGCTGCTTGTTAGTAATGTGTTCTTCTTCTTCCATGGTACTATAGTCCGATGTGAACCTTGGCCTCCTCAATGAGCCTTCACAAGGTAGCTCAATCCTGTCTGCTGCTTGTTAATAATGTGTTCTTCTTCTTGTATGGTACTATAGCCCGATGTGAACCTTGGCCTCCCAATGGGCCTTCGCCAGGTAGCTCAATCCTATCTGCTGCTTGTTAATAATGTGTTCTTCTTGTATGGTACTATAGTCCGATGTGAACCTTGGCCTCCTCAATGGGCCTTCGCCAGGTAGCTCAATCCTGTCTGCTGCTTGTTAATATTGTGTTCTTCTTGTATGGTACTATAGTCCGATGTGAACCTTGGCCTCTTCAATGGGCCTTCGCCAGGTAGCTCAATCCTGTCTGCTGCTTGTTAATAATGTGTTCTTCTTCTTGTATGGTACTATAGCCCGATGTGAACCTTGGCCTCCCAATGGGCCTTCGCCAGGTAGCTCAATCCTATCTGCTGCTTGTTAATAATGTGTTCTTCTTGTATGGTACTATAGTCCGATGTGAACCTTGGCCTCCTCAATGGGCCTTCGCCAGGTAGCTCAATCCTGTTTGCTGCTTGTTAATATTGTGTTCTTCTTGTATGGTAGTATAGTCCGATGTGAACCTTGGCCTCCTCAATGGGCTTTCGCCAGGTAGCTCAACCCTGTCTGCTGCTTGTTAATAATGTGTTCTTCTTGTATGGTACTATAGTCCGATGTGGACCTTGGCCTCCCAATGGGCCTTCGCCAGGTAGCTCAATCCTGTCTGCTGCTTGATAATAATGTGTTCTTCTTGTATGGTACTATAGTCCGATGTGAACCTTGGCCTCTTCAATGGGAATGCGCCAGGTAGCTCAATCCTGTCTGCTGCTTGTTAGTAATGTGTTCTTCTTCTTGTATGGTACTATAGTCCGATGTGAACTTTGGCTTCCTCAATGAGCCTTCGCCAGGTAGCTTAATCCTATCTGCTGCTTGTTAATAATGTGTTCTTCTTGTATGGTACTATAGTCCGATGTGAACCTTGGCCTCCTCAATGGGCCTTCGCCAGGTAGCTCAATCCTGTCTGCTGCTTGTTAGTAGTGTGTTCTTCTTGTATGGTACTATAGTCCGATGTGGACCTTGGCCTCCCAATGGGCCTTCGCCAGGTAGCTCAATCCTGTCTGCTGCTTGTTATAATGTGTTCTTCTTGTATGGTACTATAGTCCGATGTGAACCTTGGCCTCCTCTATGAGCCTTCGCCAAATAGCTCAATCCTATCTGCTGCTTGTTAGTAATGTGTTCTTCTTCTTGTATGGTACTATAGTCCGATGTGAACTTTGGCCTCCTCATTGAGCCTTCGCCAGGTAGCTCAATCCTCTCTGCTGCTTGTTAGTAATGTGTTCTTCTTCTTCCATGGTACTATAGTCCGATGTGAACCGTGGCCTCCTCTATGAGCCTTCGCCAGGTAGCTCAATCCTATCAGCTGCTTGTTAGTAATGTTTTCTTCTTCCATGGTACTATAGTTCGATGTGGACCTTGGCCTCCTCAATGAGCCTTCGCCAGGTAGCTCAATCCTGTCTACTGCTTGTTAGTAATGTTTTCTTCTTCCGTGGTACTGTAATCCGATGTGGACCTTGGCCTCCTCAATGTGCCTTAGCCAAATAGCTTAATCCTGTCTACTGCTTGTTAGTAGTGTGTTCTTCTTCTTTCATGGTACTATAGTCCGATGTGGACCTTGGCCTGCACAATCAACCTTCGCCAGGTAGCTAAATCCTATCTGCTGCTTGTTAGTAATGTTTTCTTCTTCCATGGTACTATAGTCCGATGTGGACCTTGGCCTCCTCAATGAACCTTCGCCAGGTAGCTTAATCCTGTCTCCTGCTTGTTAGTAATGTGTTCTTCTTCTTATATGGTACTATAGTCCGATGTGGACCTTGGCCTCCTCAATGAGCCTTCGCCAGGTAGCTCAATCCTGTCTGCTGCTTGTTAGTAATGTGTTCTTCTTCCATGGTACTAAAGTCCGATGTGTACCTTGGCCTACTCAATCAGCCTTCGCCAGGTAGCTCAATCCTGTCTACTGATTGTTAGTAATGTGTAACAATTTCGTAATATTGTTTTCCAAAAAAATATCTGATCATATGAGGAAAGCTATTATCTAGAGAGGCTATTGTATTTAATATATTATATCGTATGTTATCAACCACTATATGTTCTGGAACGTTCTCGATGGTTATTAGCTTTTTGGTTCCGGGACTTATTGTATGGGTCTGCTTGCCTCCCGGCGTCTGGCGCTTGGGTATCTGCTTCAGTCCCTACCATGATTTATTGAAAACGTAGTGCTTTGACAAAACGTACACCAGATTTTTATTTATCATTGTTATCATATGGACAGGTGGGGATAACAGATAACTCAGTCTGTTTCTGACCACACAGAACGCTGTGTAAACATTCGTAGCCAGCTATTTGTCTAGACTCGTGATAGTATGTGTTTTATTTGACGGTGATTATTTTTACACTGTTTATTTCAACATGGAAGGTTCCGGTTTTCATTGCCGTAGCGGGCAATCGCGTCATTACCTCCCCTCCTTCCTTAGGATAAATATAAACTGAAAGATGAAGTGACCGAAGCAGAGATTATATGGTGCGTGAATTTAGTAATGCAACACTTCTTTACGCAATGCAGAAGGTAGTTTGTGCCTCTTTCCAAGGATGTTCCCTGATAGCACCATTGTACAGAACATGAGATTGCGGAAAGATAAAATTTCCTATAGTGTTGTATTCGGTTTATCAAATTATTTTAAAGACCTGTTACTGACATCATTAAATTCAAATTCTAACTATGTAATTGGCTTTGATGAAAGTTTAAACAAAATATCACAAAGAGCCCAAATGGATTTGAGTATTAGGTATTGGAATGCAGAGACGGATGGCGTGAAAGCTCGATATTTTGGTTCTGTGTTCCTTATAGACACAAAAGCAAAAGAGGTACTCAATTCGTTCTTAAAAGGTGTTCAAAGTCTGGATTTATCCAAGATCCTTCAGATATCAATGGATGGGCCCAATGTAAACTGGGCTTTCTATAGACATCTAAAGGAGGAAAAGTCAGGGAAAACTCAGGGAATTTCTTCAAGCTATTTTACTAGACACCCTGACTTAGTTATATCCTCAAAAAAGGGGGGGTATATGCCTATAACCAATACGTGCACATCTAGTTCCACAGCCCAACATTGGAAGAAAACACATGAAAATGTATAAAAATATAAGTAATTAATTAAGTCACTTGTAAAATTAGAAAATAAACAAGAATAGTTCTAATTTAGCATAAATGAAATGTTTTTGTGTTGTCTTATTGTCACACAAAAATTTTTTTATGTTATATACACTAACATAAACCACTACAAACATTTATAAACTTGTTTTAAAAATGTAAACACTAATTTTTCAAACAAAAAGATCCAACATAGTTGTTGTGAGTAACAAACAGACCGACAAATATAGCTGATGTGGCACTTAAAAGCAGCTTCAGTCAAGTATAGAGTTGCTATATCAAACTAGAAGTGCCTTTATGTACTATGACTTTGTAAACGAGTTCATTACGAATGCTTTAATATGTGCAAGAATTATTTTACCGATTATTTTATATTTAAAAAAATATTTTTGTGAACGTCCGAAAATTCAGTCGTTGTGATCAAAAGGGTTAAAGGAAGCCCGTGTTTGCCTCCAAGGTTTAGGTATGATTGACAGCACGATTCCAAAGAACCTAAATAGTGTTTGAATACACTACAGGATTACCTATACATCCTGCTTTAACACGTTATTAATTGAACAATGTCAATGCGATAAGAAATGAATCTTTACTGAATTTCCATGAATGAATATTCTAAACCCTTTCTTCAAAATCTATCAAGATACATTAGCAAAAGAATTTATTAACTGCAATTCTAAAGTATTGTAAACAATCCTATATCTCTACTATTCAATTTCCAAATTTACAGATATTTTATTTTTCATCCCTTTATGTTGCAATTCGCTGTATTATTTTCAATTATTCGAGATATCAAAGTATGATGTTAAAGTAAAAACGAAAATAAACTGTGATTATTTTTACTGTAGTGTAGCCGGTGGTGAACCCCCCCCCCCACGCAGAAGTATCTGCATTTAAATTGTTCAATCAATCAACTGCCAAGTATACAGATTAACAAACAGTGGTTTTCCATTGTTAAATTACTTTGTCAAGTTAATTGCATTTTTATTAGTAAACATTTTAATTATAAAATTCCATTAAAGTCAGTGAAATAATATTTGCATGATTCTAATTGTGCTAAATATTCATAAAACGAAGATATCCTAATGTTGAACATTATTATTAGACGTCAAAAACATTTTACGAGAAGAATAAACAGTTATAAATAAGTGAAATAGAGGAACATAGTTTAGAATGATAACAAAAGAATATTAATTAATAAAAGCAATAATTAAAAATTACATCGAATTTATAAGATTTTATTAAGTTCTAAAAAATTGAGGTTTATAGATTTTAGAGCAAGCACCTTAAGTAAATCTAACTATACCAATTTAGAATATTCAAAAATTGAAACCTGCATAGATAATAGAAAATTGTGAAATAATCCTCAAAAACAAAACATAAGAAGAAATATAGTTACTCTTTGAATATACTACTGTATTAGGAAAACTCAGGGAGATATAAAGTTTAAATGGCACACAAATTATTAAAATTGGTTGAGTCATTTATCAGTTATTACAATTATCGAATTCAAAAAAAAGTTCACACTGATGTCATGTTCTATCAGTAGGCTTGTCGCAGTGGTTTCAGAGATACTAATAAAATGGTACTGTGGTTGTAAAATATTCTTAAAATTATAAAACTCTTATTGGTGACAGTAAAAAGATTCAAATGACCTTGAGCGAACTGTGATTGCGATATGAAGATCATATGATACTAACACTATAGAAGAGGATTGGGAATTATGTTAAGGTCTTTGGCACAGGATATAGCATCCTTGTACTAGACCTGCTCCGTATCTTTCGATAACTTCCGTGGTGTCTACAGTACTAACTCTATAGAAAACTATTGGGAATATGTTAAGGTCTTTAGCACAGGATATAGCATCGTTCTACTATACCTGCTCCGTATCTTTCGATAACTTCTGTGGTGTCTACAGTACTAACACTATAGAAAAGTATTGGGAATTATGTTGAGGTCTTTAGCACAGGATATAGCATCGTTCTACTAGACCTGCTCCGTATCTTTCAATAACTTCCGTGGTATCTACAGTACTAACACTATAGAAAAGTATTGGGAATTATGTTGAGGTCTTTAGCACAGGATATAGCATCGTTCTACTAGACCTGCTCCGTATCTTTCGATAACTTCCGTGGTGTCTACAGTACTAACACTATACAAAGGTATTGGGAATTATGTTAAGGTCTTTAGCACAGGATATAGCATCGTTGTACTAGACCTGCTCCATATCTTTCGATAACTTCTGTGGTGTCTACAGTACTAACACTATAGAAAAGTATTGGGAATTATGTTGAGGTCTTTAGCACAGGATATAGCATCGTTGTACTAGACCTGCTCCGTATCTTTCGATAACGTCCGGGGTGTCTAAAGTACTAACACTATAGAAAAGTATTGGGAATTATGTTAAGGTCTTTAGCACAGGATATAGCATCGTTCTACTAGACCTGCTCCGTATCTTTCGATAACTTCCGTGGTGTCTACAGTACTAACACTATAGAAAAGTATTGGGAATTATGTTGAGGTCTTTAGCACAGGATATAGCATCTTTGTACTAGACCTGCTCCGTATCTTTCGATAACGTCCGGGGTGTCTAAAGTACTAACACTATAGAAAAGTATTGGGAATTATGTTGAGGTCTTTAGCACAGGATATAGCATTGTTGTACTAGACCTGCTCCGTATCTTTCGATAACGTCCGGGGTGTCTAAAGTGCTAACACTATAGAAAAGGATTGGGAATTATGTTAAGGTCTTTAGCACAGGATATAGCATCCTTCTACTAGACCTGCTCCGTATCTTTCGATAACTTCCGTGGTGTCTAGAGTGCTAACACTATAGAAAATGATTGGGAATTATGTTAAGGTCTTTAGCACAGGATATAGCATCGTTCTACTAGACCTGCTCCGTATCTTTCGATAACTTCCGTGGTGTCTACAGTACTAACTCTATAGAAAACTATTGGGAATATGTTAAGGTCTTTAGCACAGGATATAGAATCCTTGTACTAGACCTGCTCCGAATCTTTCGATAACTTCCGTGGTGTCTACAGTACTAACACTATAGAAAAGTATTGGGAATTATGTTAAGGTCTTTAGCACAGGATATAGCATCGTTCTACTAGACCTGCTCCGTATCTTTCGATAACTTCTGTGGTGTCTACAGTACTAACACTATAGAAAAGCATTGGGAATTATGTTAAGGTCTTTAGCACAGGATATAGCATCGTTCTACTAGACCTGCTCCGTATCTTTCGATAACTTCTGTGGTGTCTACAGTACTAACACTATAGAAAAGTATTGGGAATTATGTTAAGGTCTTTAGCACAGGATATAGCATCGTTCTACTAGACCTGCTCCGTATCTTTCGATAACTTCCGTGGTATCTACAATACTAACTCTATAGAAAAGTATTGGGAATTATGTTAAGGTCTTTAGCACAGGATATAGCATCCTTGTACTAGACCTGCTCCGTATCTTTCGATAACTTCCGTGGTGTCTACAGTACTAACTCTATAGAAAAGTATTGGGAATATGTTAAGGTCTTTAGCACAGGATATAGAATCCTTGTACTAGACCTGCTCCGAATCTTTCGATAACTTCCGTGGTGTCTACAGTACTAACACTATAGAAAAGCATTGGGAATTATGTTAAGGTCTTTAGCACAGGATATAGCATTCTTGTACTAGACCTGCTCCGTATCTTTCGATAACTTCCGTGGTGTCTACAGTACTAACACTATAGAAAAGTATTGGGAATTATGTTAAGGTCTTTAGCACAGGATATAGCATCGTTGTACTAGACCTGCTCCGTATCTTTCGATAACTTCTGTGGTGTCTACAGTACTAACACTATAGAAAAGTATTGGGAATTATGTTAAGGTCTTTAGCACAGGATATAGCATCGTTGTACTAGACCTGCTCCGTATCTTTCGATAACTTCTGTGGTGTCTACAATACTAACACTATAGAAAAGTATTGGGAATTATGTTAAGGTCTTTAGCACAGGATATAGCATCTTTGTACTATACCTGCTCCGTATCTTTCGATAACTTCTGTGGTGTCTACAGTACTAACACTATAGAAAAGTATTGGGAATTATGTTGAGGTCTTTAGCACAGGATATAGCATCGTTCTACTAGACCTGCTCCGTATCTTTCGATAACTTCTGTGGTGTCTACAGTACTAACACTATAGAAAAGTATTGGGAATTATGTTGAGGTCTTTAGCACAGGATATAGCATCGTTCTACTAGACCTGCTCCGTATCTTTCGATAACTTCCGTGGTGTCTACAGTACTAACACTATAGAAAAGTATTGGGAATTATGTTGAGGTCTTTAGCACAGGATATAGCATCGTTCTACTAGACCTGGTCCGTATCTTTCGATAACTTCCGTGGTGTCTACAGTACTAACACTATAGAAAGGTATTGGGAATTATGTTAAGGTCTTTAGCACAGGATATAGCTTCGTTCTACTAGACCTGCTCCGTATCTTTCGATAACTTCTGTGGTGTCTACAGTACTAACACTATAGAAAAGCATTGGGAATTATGTTGAGGTCTTTAGCACAGGATATAGCATCGTTGTACTAGACCTGCTCCGTATCTTTCGATAACGTCCGGGGTGTCTAAAGTACTAACACTATAGAAAAGTATTGGGAATTATGTTGAGGTCTTTAGCACAGGATATAGCATTGTTGTACTAGACCTGCTCCGTATCTTTCGATAACGTCCGGGGTGTCTAAAGTGCTAACACTATAGAAAAGGATTGGGAATTATGTTAAGGTCTTTAGCACAGGATATAGCATCCTTCTACTAGACCTGCTCCGTATCTTTCGATAACTTCCGTGGTGTCTAGAGTGCTAACACTATAGAAAATGATTGGGAATTATGTTAAGGTCTTTAGCACAGGATATAGCATCGTTCTACTAGACCTGCTCCGTATCTTTCGATAACTTCCGTGGTGTCTACAGTACTAACACTATAGAAAAGGATTGGAAATTATGTTAAGGTCTTTAGCACAGGATATAGCATCTTTGTACTAGACCTGCTCCGTATCTTTCGATAACTTCCGTGGTGTCTAAAGTCCTAACACTATAGAAAAGGATTGGGAATTATGTTAAGGTCTTTAGCACAGGATATGGCATCGTTGTACTAGACCTGCTCCGTATCTTTCGATAACTTCCGTGGTGTCTAAAGTCCTAACACTATAGAAAAGGATTGGGAATTATGTTAAGGTCTTTAGCACAGGATATAGCATCGTTCTACTATACCTGCTCCGTATCTTTCGATAACTTCCGTGGTGTCTACAGTACTAACACTATAGAAAAGTATTGGGAATTATGTTAAGGTCTTTAGCACAGGATATAGCATCCTTGTACTAGACCTGCTCCGTATCTTTCGATAACTTCCGTGGTGTCTACAGTACTAACTCTATAGAAAACTATTGGGAATATGTTAAGGTCTTTAGCACAGGATATAGAATCCTTGTACTAGACCTGCTCCGAATCTTTCGATAACTTCCGTGGTGTCTACAGTACTAACACTATAGAAAAGCATTGGGAATTATGTTAAGGTCTTTAGCACAGGATATAGCATCTTTGTACTAGACCTGCTCCGTATCTTTCGATAACTTCCGTGGTGTCTAAAGTCCTAACACTATAGAAAAGGATTGGGAATTATGTTAAGGTCTTTAGCACAGGATATGGCATCGTTGTACTAGACCTGCTCCGTATCTTTCGATAACTTCCGTGGTGTCTAAAGTCCTAACACTATAGAAAAGGATTGGGAATTATGTTAAGGTCTTTAGCACAGGATATAGCATCGTTCTACTATACCTGCTCCGTATCTTTCGATAACTTCCGTGGTGTCTACAGTACTAACACTATAGAAAAGTATTGGGAATTATGTTAAGGTCTTTAGCACAGGATATAGCATCCTTGTACTAGACCTGCTCCGTATCTTTCGATAACTTCCGTGGTGTCTACAGTACTAACTCTATAGAAAACTATTGGGAATATGTTAAGGTCTTTAGCACAGGATATAGAATCCTTGTACTAGACCTGCTCCGAATCTTTCGATAACTTCCGTGGTGTCTACAGTACTAACACTATAGAAAAGGATTGGGAATTATGTTAAGGTCTTTAGCACAGGATATAGCATCCTTGTACTAGACCTGCTCCGTATCTTTCGATAACTTCCGTGGTGTCTACAGTACTAACTCTATAGAAAACTATTGGGAATATGTTAAGGTCTTTAGCACAGGATATAGAATCCTTGTACTAGACCTGCTCCGAATCTTTCGATAACTTCCGTGGTGTCTACAGTACTAACACTATAGAAAAGCATTGGGAATTATGTTAAGGTCTTTAGCACAGGATATAGCATCCTTGTACTAGACCTGCTCCGTATCTTTCGATAACTTCCGTGGTGTCTACAGTACTAACACTATAGAAAAGTATTGGGAATTATGTTAAGGTCTTTAGCACAGGATATAGCATCGTTGTACTAGACCTGCTCCATATCTTTCGATAACTTCTGTGGTGTCTACAGTACTAACACTATAGAAAAGTATTGGGAATTATGTTAAGGTCTTTAGCACAGGATATAGCATCGTTCTACTATACCTGCTCCGTATCTTTCGATAACTTCTGTGGTGTCTACAGTACTAACACTATAGAAAAGTATTGGGAATTATGTTGAGGTCTTTAGCACAGGATATAGCATCGTTCTACTAGACCTGCTCCGTATCTTTCGATAACTTCTGTGGTGTCTACAGTACTAACACTATAGAAAAGTATTGGGAATTATGTTAAGGTCTTTAGCACAGGATATAGCATCGTTCTACTATACCTGCTCCGTATCTTTCGATAACTTCTGTGGTGTCCACAGTACTAACACTATAGAAAAGTATTGGGAATTATGTTGAGGTCTTTAGCACAGGATATAGCATCGTTCTACTATACCTGCTCCGTATCTTTCGATAACTTCTGTGGTGTCTACAGTAATAACACTATAGAAAAGTATTGGGAATTATGTTGAGGTCTTTAGCACAGGATATAGCATCCTTGTACTAGACCTGCTCCGTATCTTTCGATAACTTCTGTGGTGTCTACAGTAATAACACTATAGAAAAGTATTGGGAATTATGTTGAGGTCTTTAGCACAGGATATAGCATCCTTGTACTAGACCTGCTCCGTATCTTTCGATAACTTCCGTGGTGTCTAGAGTGCTAACACTATGGAAAAGTATTGGGAATTATGTTAAGGTCTTTAGCACAGGATATAGCATCGTTCTACTAGACCTGCTCCGTATCTTTCGATAACTTCCGTGGTGTCTACAGTACTAACACTATGGAAAAGTATTGGGAATTATGTTAAGGTCTTTAGCACAGGATATAGCATCGTTCTACTAGACCTGCTCCGTATCTTTCGATAACTTCCGTGGTGCCTGAAGTCCTAACACATTATAACCCCGTAAGATTAAGGGAGGGTAAATGGAGTTAGATAACACTATGAAAATGACATAATGATCCCGCTGTACTGAGAATATGGGAATTTATGGCATTGCGTCAGCATGGTTGCTTACCTGAATTGACCTGTTCCTCCCGATTCCTGAAAATTGTGTTCCTCCCGATTGCATTTTAATCTTTATATAAAAGATTAAAAATTTCAGAGACCATTAAATAACCAAAGTAAAAGTAAATGTTTTAAGAAAAATAATTTTTTACTCAGTAGGTATTATAGTTTGCCAGTTTTACGCAAGAACCATTACTGAAGACCTTATATTTCTGAGTTTAAAAACATTTTCTTGGTTCTTCCATCTTTTATAGTGTAAAGTTTAAAAGATATTCAAGTACAGCTCGTTGCGTCCTGTTCCCCCTCTATATGGACCATGTGAGAAGGCGACGACATGTCTTTTTACACACAAACACCCGCGCACACACACACACACACACACACACATGCACACACACACGCGCGCACACAACCACACACTCACGCACACATGCCTACGCGCCCACTCACGCACACACACACACAAACACACACACACCATACACACACACACACACACACGCACACACACACACACACACACACACACACACACACACACACACACACACACACACACACACACACACACACACACACACACACACACACACACACGCACACACGCACAATAACAAGGAAACACTTTTCCTTAAAAGATTTTCATTTTAACAATCTACAATTCCACAAGAAAATATTGAGTCTATAAGACGTCTCTGAAAGTTTGTAAAAACACTTCATCATCTATTACAAAATTTGTTTTTGTGTATAAGCCATTACGTGACTATTTTGGCGCACTTGGTACCCTAAGTTTTATTGCTCAAATATACTCATCGCCAGGTTACGGCCTTTGCGGTTTTTACAAACATTGTAATAACACAAATGTATTAACAGCTAACTTATCAACCACGTTCACAGATTAAGCATCTTTAAATTATATTATTTAACTTTTCTAAAACAAGTTGGAAATTATTATAAAATTTCTAATAAAATTTGGTATTTTTAGTAGTTGATAAAATATTATCCGAATCCTTTTGGAAGTAGGGGTTTGCCCTAAGAAACCCTCTCTATATCCATGAGTATGTGTAACACACACACTGATATAAAATAAATTTAGGTAAAAATTAATTTGTTTTCCTTTATTTACGAATCTAAATTTTTCGCTGCATATTTTGACACTTTTAACAACAAAAAATTTACTAAAAGTTAAACTTAGATGCACTGTTTTTTTTTTTATAAGGACTGCCTTTTCATAATTCAGATGTCACATTCTCAATTCGGCTTGCATTAAATCCACTCTTAGGAAAGTGTATATTTTAAACACACACACACACACACACACACACACACACACACACACACACACACACACACACACACACACACACACACACACAACATTTCTTTCCTTCAACAGACGTTAACAGCGTTCTAAAGGCGGCTCCAGCATTACTCAATGAAACATTTACGTTTTCTTGGAATATTTCTTGGTTATGTTTTTTAATTGACATCTGTTTTGTACTGTATTTCCGAGAGTCACATCTTGTAACAAAAAAGTATACTGCACTGATTTGTTTTGAAAATATATTGGTTAATAAAATATTCCGCATAACAGAAAGTCGTATAATAGAGCTTTTTCTGTAGTAAGTTAAGTGGTTAGTCTGCTTTACGGAAAATAATATCATGTTTTGCTTACTTATATTCCTGATTTGTCTCCTTCCAATAACAAATGACAAATTGGATAAAGTAACACAATATAGTTATTCAATGTATACAATATATAGTTATTCTCATAGTAAAGGTTTAAATTCTTCATAATCTAATAAAACAAAAATTTTTTGTTTATCTAAATCCAAAATTTAAGGTAGTCATTCAAAGCAAAATTTAATGAAACGTTTGTATGATTTCATTCTAAAAATTTTACTTGTGAATGTATTTTGTTTCCCACTTTCAATTATTTTGTCAATGCCTAGATATTTTGCAAGCTCTAGACAGTCTTGATTATTGCACACTCTGTAAAGTTAGATTACCAGCTTTAGTCATGGATCAACAAGCATAATTTCAAAATAACAAAACCATGTAAGCTTAGTCGTAATTGAGCCAGATGTTGCGCTTATAAAATTGTTTTTATATCAGTCTTACTATAGCCTTGTAGTACGGCCTCAGATACATATACTTAAGGCAGTGTATTAGCACATGTATTATCTAAATCCAACGCTGTATTTCCATGTAACAGTGTTTGGTTTCATATTATGCTACACAAACAAACTGATAAAAAGGTGTTTAATTATCTACTAACTTAAATATGGTTATATATTCCATCTAATTTTTAAAAACCTCAATTGTTTTTATAAAACTAGGTAATTTTATCTAGATATTAGATCACGTTAAAAGTATGTGACGGTTAAAAAAACAATTTTTAAGCTTTAATGGAATTTGTATTTTCGTAGCTTTTTTGTTGGTTTGAGTTCATATTGAATGTTCATAAACGACGTTTATACTCTACTAGTTCTTTATACTATAAGAACACAAGAAGACACACAATAACTGTCAGAAAAGCATCCAACACAATCTTCTTTATACTTAACATTACGCATATTGATGCACATACACATCTCTGGAAAGATATTAACTTAATATGATTAACAAAAGGGGAAAAATAAAGTTATCCTGGTTATAGATATAAACAATTAATGTAGAAAAATAATTTTTAAAGTATATTCCTACTAAAATCGACAAATTTTTTTCTTATTTTAGTTACTTTTAATTTTATAATTACAATTAATATATATATATATATATATATATATATATATATATATATATATATATATATACATACATACATATATAAGTTATACATATATAAATGTATGACAATCACAATATTAAGTGGCAAAATATAAAGGGAATTTCTTTGCAATTTTCCATTTCCCTCTTTATAGAATATGTGGTGTTGGACTATGATTTTTGTTTGTTACTATTTATTTGCTTTCTTTTTTAATTTAAGAAACTGATAATGGTCTATAACTTCTCATTCTATCCACCTCTTTTAATGCTTTATTAGTGCAAGGAACCTTTTTCTTATAATTTCTGAAGTACATCTTTGAGCAAATTCTAAAAAAATTCAATCAAATAATTAAATGAATAATATTACATTGATTGTCATAAATTTGCTGAAAAACAAATTCAAAGATTAATTAAACGAATTGGCATTTGTAAACTAATTTACCTATGTATATATATACAGTACAGTCTCACTAATCCGGGCTTGATGGGACCGGACCTTGTCCGGATCAACGAAAGTCCGGATTAGACGGAGAAAGCCAAACAAATGAATACAATATGTGTTTTAGGCGGGGAAACATATTGAAATTGTAGTTTTAGTGAAATTGAGGCCTAAATATAGCAGTATTTTATAGCTTATTTAGCAAAAAATCCTGTAATTGTAACAGAAAAGGTATGACATGAATAAATATCAAAGCATCTTTCTCGTTGAATAAATGTATTCACATAAAGTTATTTACACTATACTGTATAAACGCACAAAAAACTCAAACAAAAATGAAACTGAAACAAAAATAAACTTTAAAAAACTTAGTGAAAAAAGTCCGTAATTTTCTTTTGTTTTAACTATGAATGATGTCGTTTCACAGTACGATCTCGTAGGCGTTTCAAGGTCAATAGCTCCGCAGTTGACGTATCAGTTTGTTTCTCAAAGTAGGTCATCAACCCCTCCAGCATTACAGCCACCCCATCATGAGTTGGGCTGACCGGTTCGTCTGTATAGTCTTCCTCTTCCGAGCTGTCATTTTCTGCGTTTGCACTGCACACCGCGACGATTGAGCACTTGATAACCAATGTCATTATCACTGATAATCCACTCGGAAATATCAGTGTCTTTCAACTCGGCCCAACCCTCCAATTGTTGACAAATCTGAACAAATTCCGCGTCGTCATTAGTAGGTTGACTGTCGGTTTTTTCACTTTCCTGTGGCATTTCAGGCCACAATTTTTTCCAGCTCTTTTGGAGTGTAGACCGTTGAATTTCCTCCCACGATTCTGCAGCCATATAAATGGCATCCTTTATAGTCACTTTTTTAATAATTTCAATAAATTGTGTAGCTGGATCTGCTTCTTGTTGTTACAAAAGCGATAAAATTAACTTTTTCCTATATCGCCGTTTTACCGCCTCTATCACGCCTTGGTCAATCGGCTGAATGAGAGCCGTGACGTTAGGAGGAAGAAATTTAACAAAAATGTCACCATGACGCAATTATTCTTCATTTGGGTGGCATGGATCATTATCAGTTAGTAAAACCGCTTTTCGAGGGAGTTTTTCTCTTTTAAAAACTTTTCTGTTGTTGGAACAAAGTTTTCAAAAAACCAGTCCTTAAAAATTTGACTGTTCATCCACGCTGATTTTTGGAACTTGTATTGGGCCGGCAGAACACTTAAATTTACATTTTTAAAAATCTTAGGCTTTGCGGATTTCCCTATCACTAAAAGTGGAAATTTTAGATCGCCAGAAGCATTACTGCAGGGCAGCAAAGTCATAAGTTACGTTATTTCTTAACTTTATGGCCTTTTGCTACTGAATCTAATTTGGAAGATAAAGTTTTTTTTGGGAACATTTTATAATTTAATCCGGTTTCGTCAGCGTTGAACACCTGACAAGGTTGTAAGTTTTCATCTCTGAGAAACTTTCCAAATTTGTTTTTGAATTTTTCACTGGCATCACTGTCACCTGACAAAATTTCACCACTTATTCCGAGTTGACGGGTGCCATGTCGTTCCTTCCACCGTAACAGCCAACCCACACTGGCAGTAAAATTAGGGCCTCCTTTTAACTTTTCATTCAGTTTCAGCGCGATCGTTTGTAAATTTACACCCGAAATGGAACACCCTGTTCCCGTTGTTGGCAAAACTAAACATACAAAGCATCATCTAGGGTTTCATTTTTTGGTTTTTTTAAAGTGCTTCTGCCGCATAAACTGTCTTTACTAACCATTTTTGCAAAAGAATCTTCAATTTCCTGTCACTTTCTCCAATCGGATCAGTTTGTTTTCCCACGCCTAACTCCTTTACAATTTTAGTAAGCGATTCACCTCCATCATTACGAAATAAAGCTTGGAGTTTTTATTTCATTGTCACTGACTTACGTTTAGTCGCCATTTTCACTGAACACCGAACGAGACGTAAATAAAAAACACAGATCAATATCGCACTAGAATTAAATGACAACTGAGCAGAAATCTTGCGAGAAGCAGTAAGGCCTCTCGTCCACTGGGAGCGGAAATCTGCGAAAAGTTGCGAAATCAGTTCGTCAGAATTCGACCGAAAACGCACGAACGATCAAAACACGTGACTAGGTGCGGGACCGCGTCCACTGGGCCCGCATCATTCGTCAGTTTTCGTGCGTATAGGTGCGAAGTGCGAAGCGATCCCGTTCAGCTGGGATTTTTCGGACGAACAAGTGCGAAGAGTTGTAATGGATTGCGAGAAGTTAATTTTGCTTGTGCAAGAAAAAAATATCTGTGGGATCAACGAGAAACAACTACCACATGCGGAATGTACAAAAACAATTGTGGAGGGAAGTTGCTACTGAAATGAAATTACCAGGTAGGGACGTTATTGTTTATTTGACAACATTTTATTGTTATTGTTTATTTGTATTGTTATAGTTTATTTGACAACATTTTATTTACAACTTATCATTTTCTACTTGTAAATAACAGTTTATTTTTCAACTGTTATCATCTAATCTATGTGTAGTTAACAAAATAAGTTTTAAAAGTTTCTCTGACTTCACACGCGCTCGAACCACTTCTATTATTGCCTAAAGTAGTAAATCTATTGCCTCTATTGGTAGTTATCGAAACATTATCACTTGCTTGAGGCTGAAATGGTCCTATACCTTTCCTATCTATAATTATATTATGCAATAAGCATATACATTTTACAATCACGTCTGCTCGGTCTGGTGTTACTTCTATTGATTTTAGAAGTATTCGCCATTTATTGCTGAGCATACCAAACGCACATTCCACAGTTTGCCTGGCAAGTGACAAACATTTGTTGAAAATTTGTTCACCTGACCCAGCGTTTCTGTAAGGATAAGGACGCATTGAATATGGTTTCAGAGGATAACCCTCATCACCAATTATCACGCGAGGTGCACATAAATCGCTGTCGGATAATTGTTTCTCAATGTGCACTCCGAGAGCACCGCGTTTCAGTTGCTTGTTCAAGTTGCAAAGATCAAAAATTCCTCCGTCACTTTGTTTCTCATAGGCTCCAACATCAATGCAAATGAATTTGTAGTTAGGTCCAACTACTCCTTGCAGAACTAAAGAAAAGAATTTTTTATAGTTATAATACATCGTACCAGAATGCTGTGGGCATTTGATGCGAATGTGCTTCCCGTCGATGGATCCCACACAATTCGGAAATTTCCATTTCCTCCAAAATTCTCTCGATATTTCATCAACCTGTTCGTCAGAGGGAAATGCCATGTGCACATTACTTAATGATTCCCATATGGCTGCACAAGCTTCGTGAACAATTCTCCCAACAGTCACATCCGACATCCGGAAAGAATAGCCTAGAGTTTTGAATGACGCTCCAGTTGCTAGATATCTGTAAAGAAAAAACATTTTAAATCAAAAAGGGGGGAAAATATTGGTGCATCACTATTTCCTTAGCCAGCATTTAACTGAATTTAATATTTTTTGTTTCAGAAGAAGATATCAAGAAAAGATGGAGGGGCCTTCGAGACACGTTTCGAAAAGAATTCATGAAACAGATGAAAACCAAAAGTGGCAGTGGCGGAAATGAAAGTACATCATCTTCATGGCCGTTTTTCAACCAACTGTTATTTTTGACAGACACGATCAAGCCAAGAAGAATGGAAAGCAGTGTTCCATCCGTTGCATCAGATGATATGAGTAACGATGAAGGCAACGAAAATGATTCGGAGTTAGCTGATCTAAGCCATGCAGATCTACTCTTACCTACAAGTGAGAATGTTGATAGTCAGCAACAAGCATCACCAGCTCAAGCGCCACAAAAATGTTTAAAAGCCCACAAAAAAAAAAATAAGGTCAAAAAACGAGCTGTCAAAGTTTGATGAAAAACTACTCGAAATTGAAAATAAAAAAGTCAAATACTTGGAAGAAGAAACAGTTCGCACTCAAGATGAAGACTATCAGTTCCTCATGAGTTTATTGCCTCATCTCCATGATATTCCTAAAGCAAGAAAACTGTTCCTGCGCAAAACGATTATGGACGTTGTGATGGATGAATTGCATCAATCTCCGAAAACTTCCTCACATTCTACGCCAAATTATTCTTCTGATGATTCTTCCGGGGGCCAGTACAACACGTCTTCCTATTTTCACGATTTTGATCCTAGTGGAACCTTCATTTAAATGAATAAACAAGTACTTACATTTTTTGTAACACGTTTGTCCATATGCAGTAGTATCGTTATTACTTAACTACCCTTGCTTAGTGAGAAATTATAAATAAATATATAAGGGTAAAAAAATTTAAAAGTTTAGTGTTTTTTGCTTTTTTCCCAACTTACCTTAATGTAACAGCCAGCCGTTCTTGTGGAGAGATCGCCGAACGAAAATTACTGAATTTTTCGAGTTTTGAGTAGATGTTGTCAACAAGGTATTGAAAAGTGTCCTTTTTCATTAGAAAATAGGAGAAATGGTGATTATCATCGATCTGAAGGTCACGCCACAAATGAGAAAATTCCCCAAACTCTTCTCTTTTTACGAAAATTTGATTCACCCACATTTCCCGCCTTCGTCTATATTTCCTTCATCGATAATAAATCAAAGGTGATAATTCCAAGGCGAATTCTGATTATCAGAATCATCATCGAAACAGTTCCGAAGAGCCATCTCGTCTACGCATTCGGACGAACTGAGCGGATCAATGGACGATGGCATTCGACCGACTTCGGACGAAGGGTTTTCGCAAGATTTCGTCGCTTCGCAGTTCGCAGCTTTCCGGTCCCAATGGACGACTAGCCTAAAGGTGGCATCCGTCCGACAACACAACTGACCTGACGCCAGACGGATAGACTGTTTATCCGTTTAGTCAGCGGTCCTTTATCTTTCGTTTATCGCAAGATGTCTCTGATGTCACGTGCGTTGTAGTGTTGGCAGATCCAATGTGAATATATTTTTTCAAAGACGTTTTTCCTACTTTAATAGGCTAAAGAAACAAATAATATGGTAAATTCATATTTTAATGAATAAACATATTATTTGTCTATTAGAGTAGGAAAACGCCTTTGAAAAATAACAAATATAGACGTATAAAACTAAATCTTTTTGTGGACGGCAGACTGATTGTGACTGTAAAATACTATAACAGAACAAAAATTTTGGGCTGTCCGGATTAGCCGGACGTCCGGATCATTGGAGACCGGATTAGCGAGACTGTACTGTATAACGAAATTGAATAAGTTAGGAAAACTGTTTGTAAAATTTAGTTAACTAGAGCTTAGCTAGTGAGAACTAGTCCCAAAGGTAAAAAACAAAATAGTAACTTAAAATCACACTAAAAATTAATTTTTAATAAATATATTAGTTTCGGCGACGATGTCGCCTTTCTCAGTGCTCGGCTATTACTTTCTATTTAAATTCTATCACTTTCTTTTAAATCTATCATTTTCTATTTATTTATCTCCCTTATTAATCTCACCTAATACTTTACATTGCGATTCTACTTAATTTGAATTTAACATTTCTTACTAAAAATTAACGTATTTCTCCCTCGAGACCTGCATTTAGACTCCGCGAGTCCTGGAAATTGACTGCCTTTCAAGTCATGAAAATTGACTTACTCTCTCCTGTTTCCCTTTGGATAGTTTCATCCCCTCTTCAAATTTCCTTATGGCGCAAAAAAAATTGTTCCAGCCTATAAGATTGTCATTCTACATAGTTTCCTTTTTGGCTTGAGTGGGAACTTCTTGCACTTTCTCAAGATCAGGTGTTCGCTGGACGTGCTTTTTCTGCATTTTTAGAGATTTTTCATCTTAAATCTGCATGGTCTCTGGATGTCTAAATAAAGCGCCTCTCCAGTGATCGAATCGCGTTTTGATTTACCTACAATAAAACCTTTCGCCGTATATCAATAATTATGTCTTACAAGTGCGTGCAGTGACCGTTTTGGGCCGAAAGATTTACAATAGACTACCCTTTGTTAGATAGCGACAGTGTGCTACGATCTCACTAGTTCAAATATTTTACAAACACACAGGTAAAAGTCAAAATAGTCAACTAAAAATCTCACTAAAAAATAGTTTTTAATAAACAGACTAGTTTCGGTGACGATGTCGTCGCCTTCCTCAGTGCTTGGCTACTACTGAGGCTACCTATGTTTTTATCTAAATTGATGTGGGATAAATAACAATCACCAAATGGAAATGAACAACCCGTTTCAGAAAAGTAATAAAATAGAAAGATTGCCGATGAGAAATAGAAGTAATACAATATCTGGCAATAGTAAAATGAATGAATTATCCTTAGAGAGTATACCAAATCAAAATAGTTCATTCACTGAATTTTTATCAGTGTACCCATCTCAGGACGTGCTACAGAAATCAAATTCGTTAGAAAATCAAATTCAGTTACCTGGAGCAATGCCAATTCCCAAGCAAAATAATCTTGGACATCAATGTACAAGGATAGATCACATGTTAAATAAGTAGCTTATGAGACATCAATTTATGCCTCAATAGAACAACAAAGATAAATTAATAAACTAAAACGAGAGCTAGAACGAGCTCTAAATAAAATAAGAGACCTGGATATAGAAATATCGGAACTGAGAACTAAAAATGCCAATGAGTGCAACTTAGAAAATCCCACTAAGTCCGAAGAGGATATAGTGAACAGAGAAACGGCCTATTTCACACGTGGCTTTAAAAAGAGAAAAGATGCTGAATCTCCTGAAATAACAAGGTGAACAGAGAGCAGTATAAAACTGAACAAAACAGCAAAAATAACAAAACCACCTCCAGTAGCGGTAAGCGATGTCAGACATTACAATGAAATTAAACACATGTCAAACAGGAATTAAATAAAATACCGGGCCAAGTGCTTCTCCAACGTCCAGGTAAAAATAAATGTAGATACACCAGAGGAGTATAGGAAAGTAATAGAAATAGCTGAAGAGAAGAAGTTGCAATAGCACACCTATGAAGATAAACAAAATCGACCAATAAGAGTTATGATCAAAAATATGCATTCGTCATGCAATCCAAAAGAAATACTGTAGTTCAAGAATTAGCAGCACAGGGTTTTAAAATCATAAAGTGCTGAAGTAAAACGCAGAAAGACAAAGGAAGGCGTTATGGACATACCAATGTTCATATTAACATTCCATAATACTGAGGACATAAAAAGAATTTTCAATATAAAATATTTGTGCCATTTGAAAGTGAGAATAGAAGTAATAAGAATGGGAAGACTGATTCCACAATGTAAGGAATGCCAGAGATATGGACATACTCAGAGAGTTTGGGGAAGGGATTCCATTTGTGTTCAGGTGTGCAGGGCATCATCTATCGACACAATGTATAAAGTCGAATGAGGCACTCCCTCAATGTGCTAATTGCTCAGAACATCACCCTGCAAACTACAGAGGAAGTGAAATAGCCAAAGGGCTGCAAAAAATAAGATAAATTAATTATTTACCAAAGCTTCAACGTCAAATAGAGGAAGAGAAGGCATCAATTATAGCCAAATGGTTAAAAATGGGAAACCTGAAACAGACCCAAATCTAAGATCGATAAACCGAGATTTAGACATAAAAATGATGTTACAAAACATGTTGGAAATGATTACTCCAGTTAATCCTAGACTTGACACTCTGGAAACCAGAAATACCGGAGCTATTTCAGAATGTAATTAATGTTGGACAGGGGAGACTTAAGGATAGCTACTTGGTATGTCAATGGAGTTTTAAACAAAAAGGAAGAGATCGAAGTATTTCTAACTGAACAAAAAATTGATATCTGCCTGATATCGGAAACCCATTTCACAAAAGAGTCATATTTTAGGATAAAAGGTTTCAAAGTTTATCCAACCTACCATCCAGATAATAAGGCTAAAGGGGGAACCGCAATGCTAATGAAAGAATCAATAAAACATTATGAAGTATGTCATCTTCAGACTAAAAAAATACAGTACCTTAGTGTGTATAGAGTCTACTAAACAAGACCTGATAGTAGGAGCAGTGTACTGTCCTCCTAGACACAATTTAAAACATCTGATTATAAGGCAATCTTCCAAAGAGCCGGGGAAAGATTTGTACTCGGTGGTGATTACAATGCCAAACATGTGGACTGGGGAGGAAGACTGTCAACAACTAAGGGTAAAGAGTTAAGAAAATCAATTAAAGAACTAAGGTCTGATTTTCATTCGACAGGAAAAATCACATACTTGCCAACAGACAAGAATTAAATACCGGATCTTTTGGATTTCTTCATAACCAGAAAGATATCAGCAAATTTCATAGATACTGAGGAAAATTTGGATTTGAACTCAGATTACTCACCAGTGATACTAACGTTGAGTGAAAAAATAATCATCAAGAAAGAGACTCGGCCATATTTTGTGAACAAAAACACAGATTGGGATAGCTTCAGACAGGAACTACAAGATAAAATTGAACTAAATGTCCAACTGAAGACCAAAGAACAACTTGACAAAGAACGTGAAAGATTTATAGTGATTGTACAAATTACTGCATATAAGAGTAATAACACAAGATAGGCTATGCCACTAAAGGAAACAACTACCCAGTATAAAAAAGAAAGACTAGAAGAAGATGGCAGCAGTCCAGAGATCTAGTAGGCAAAACAATTTTTAATAAACAAAAGTAAAAAAATTAAAAGGCTAATCCAGAAACTCAAAACAGGATTCTTTAAACTTTTATTTGGAGAATATGGACGCAACGAAGGAAACAAATTATTCCCTTTGGAGAGCCAACAGAAAAACAAGAGGCCAATTACTTCAGTACCTCCAATCAGGAAAGACAATGGACGTTGGGCAAGAAATGATAAGCTTATTCGCAAAACACTTAGCAGACATATTCCAGCCCAACATAATGATTATCATTTGTATGATAGTATCAATATAATGTCAGAAAAAATACCACTGGCAACTATAAAAGAAGTGGATCAAGAGATTCGGATAAATCTTAATTCAAAAAAAAGCCCCAGGATTTGATCTCATCACCGGACAAACATTGAAAGAACTTCCAAGAAAAGGATTAGTCATGCTTACTTATCTTATTAATGAGCATTTAGACTTAAATATGTGCCAGATATCTGGAAGGTAGCAGAAGTTGAATTGTTACCAAAACTTTGGAAAACAGATACAATTTGTAGTAACGTTTCTTACTACCTAAAATATGTAATGCTAAACACCTAAATATTACTGGTCTATAGATGTAGTATTTAAAGCGGTAATGGCAATAGAGGGACAGTTTTTAATACAGTTGAACCTCGATAAGTCGGACTCCGTTAACTAGGATGCCCGGATAACCCGGAATGGTTTTAAAGTAGAATAAAAAAGGTAGATAAACAAGATAATGAACGTAAAGTTTTGTGTCCTGTGCTGATAAGACTACGAGATCACACTGCACGAAAGCGGCTCACTAAATTAAACATCCATAATTGATAGATTTGTTTGCCGAAAAATAAATTGCAATGGAGTTTAACTGTATATACAACATGTACGTTCATATGATGTACATAATACTCTTTGTTTGATAAATATAAAGGAGTTTTTTGTAAATACAATATCACCTTTTAAATTTTTTCAAAAAAGGGTTAGCTTTTGTCTGGCTAATCCGGATTTTTGATAACCCGGATAGGTTACGGTCCGAGTACGAATTATCGAGATTCTAATATTCTGAGGTTATCAATTTTACCTTCAAATGACTTTTTCAGTAAAGAGACGCTTAATTTCCTATAAACCTATGTTTGCTGTTACAACGGAAAACAAATCCCTAAAATGTGAATGTATAGGTTTATGAGAAATGTGTTTTTCTCAAGGCCAATTTTATGTAACCAGTTTTAGAGTGAATGTCCTTCAAATTGTTTTCAGCTCGTGATTGAAGAACATCCATTCTAGTCCATAAAGACGTTTTGCCATAATACTTTAGGACAATTAAAAATTAAAGTGCAACCTTTTGGTGTACGTTGAACTTACTGAAAGGCAGAAGTAGATTTTGACTTCTCCGGCTTATAATTATAAAATATTTTTATTTTATCTCTTTGTAATGGAATAATCAAGTAATGAATTGCTGAACATGCACGAACGATTGTAAGTTCAAATCAATGATTAGTAAATAGTGTTTAATAGATTTAGTTGGCACACGACGGATGAAAATTAAGAAATAAGGTTACTATAAGAAACATCTATAAAAATGAAGCACCTCTCAACTGTCTACAGTAAAATAAAATAACCATGTTTTATTTGATGGGGGGAGTTTTCTTATAGTGTAACTTGTTTCTTGTGCGTTCAATATCTGTGACAAACATTTAAGAGCTCATATAACGTTCATTGTCTAGCGTCTTACAATCTTTACAATTGTGTATCGTTTTACTACTCCTTTTCATATAAAGTACGTTAGAAAACTAATATCATTGCTACTAAAATTTTTAATAAGGTTTAAACATTAATGTAACAAGAGGATGCTTTTGTTGGTCCACCTGATGATGCACCTGTAAATCCACATTTAGTTTAGTAGAATAATATAACATGCACCATTTTATATATATATATATATATATATACATAGAGAGAGAGAGAGAGAGAGAGAGAGGGAGGGAGGGAGGGAGAGAGAGAGGGAGAGAGAGAGAGAGAAAAAGAGAGACTAATACATATTTCTTCACGGATGGAAAAATATGATGAATAGTTACTATTAGGAGTACATCCGTTCATTTTGCAGTGCATAAAATCACAGTTCCGACGTTTCGATAGAATCTCTTCTCGCATTGACGAGGTGAACCCAATAACAGTTAAATAACAGCTTGCTCTTCATCTATTGTTTGGTTCACCTCGTCAATGCTAGATGCGATTCTAGCGAAACATCGGAACTGCGATTTTATGCAGAATGAACGGATGTAGTCTACTCAGGATAGTAACTATTCATCATGCGCGCACGCACGCGCGCGCGCGCGCGCGCACACACACACACACACACACACAACATAATTAAAGATGCTACGCGATGTGTGTGACAACTAAAACATCACTTCTTTTCATTTATGTTAAGAAAAGAATTATAAAAAATTAATAATTCAAATTTATTAATTTTGTTATGAAAAATTTCTACCAAATAATTAATGTTGATCCCCAAATCTGTATTCTAAAAAGATTACAATTAAATAAAAATATTCTGGATTTAACAAACAAACAAAAAACTCAATGAAATATCTATTACATTTACTAAACGTTTAAGAATAATAATAGTAATAATATAGTTAATAATAATAATAGTATTAGAAGTTTACATTTAAATAACAAAATTTTATAATTTTTGCCAGCTAGCTTCAACTATAACACTAACAGCAAGAACTTGTTACAATTAAACAGTTGCCTTAAATCTAATATTATACTAGATACAACCTATGTAAATATGTGTTTCCCCAGGCGCGAGGTTACTGTTGTAATGGCTGGTAATTTAATAAACTACTTACTATGCCCGTTTCGAAATTTTACTTGTTTTCCTTTAATTTAATCCCAAGAATAGAAAACTTAAAAAAAATTAAATGGAAAATAAATTTTAATTGAGTAGCTTGTGTGTGTGATCCACAGCTTCCTTGCGTTGTCATCGTGATCCATGGGTGCGTTTCCTCTATCCTCTCCTCTCCAGTTCCTGGACTAGCTCTCTCTGACTACTTCTTCCATCTCTTAGAACTCCCTCTTCGATTGACAAATTATCTAGAGCGATTCCTCTATCCTCTCCTCTCCAGCTCCTAGACTTGCCCTCTCTGACTCCCAAGTCTGACTTCTACCTCCGGCTCCACGAACTCCCTCTTCGATTGCCAAAATATATAGTGCGTTTCCTCTATCGTCTCCTCTCCAGCTCCTTGACTTGCTCTCTCTGACTCCTTCTTCCGGCTCCTCGAACTCCCCTTCGACTCCTAAACTATAAAGTCCGTTTCCTCTATCCTTTCCTCTCCAGCTACTTGATTTGTTCTCTGTGACTATTTCTTCCGTCTCCTCGAACTCCCTCTTCGACAACTAAACTAAATAGTGCGTTTCCTCTACCCCTTCCTCTCCAGCTCCTTGATTTTTTCTCTATAACTCCCAAGTTTGACTCCTTCCTCCGGCTCCTCGAACGCCCTCTTCGACTGCCAAACTATAGTGCGTTTCCTCTATCCTCTCCTCTCCAGCTCCTTGACTTGCTCTCTCTGACTCCTTCTTCCGGCTCCTCGAACTCTCTCTCTTCGACTGCTAAACTATAAAGTCCATTTCCTCTATCCTTTCCTCTCCAGCTCTTAGACTTGCCCTCTCTGACTGCCAAGTCTGACTTCTTCCTCCGGATCCTCGAACTCCCTCTTCGATTGCCAAAATAATTAATGCGTTACCTCTATCCTCTCCTCTCCAGCTCCTTGACTTCCTCTCTCTGACTCCTTCTTCCGGCTCCTCGAACTTCCTCTTCGACAGCTAAACTATATAGTGCGTTTCCTCTATCCCTTCCTCTCCAGCTCCTTGATTTGTTCTCTCTAACTCCCAAGTTTGACTCCTTCCTCCGGCTCCTCGAACGCCCTCTTCGACTGCCAAACTATATAGTGAGTTTCCTCTATCCTCTCCTCTCCAGCTCTTTGACTTGCTCTCTCTGACTCCCAAGTTTGATTCCTTCTTCCGGCTCCTCCAACTCCCTCTTCGATTGCCATACTATATAGTATGTTTCCTCTATCCTCTCCTTTCCAGCGCCTTGCCTTGCTCTCTCTGACTCCTTCCGGCTCCTCGAACACCCTCTTCGACTGCCAAACTATATAGTGAGTTTCCTCTATCCTCTTCTCTCCAGTTCCTTGTCTTGCTCTCTCTGACTCCCAAGTTTGACTACTTCCTCCGGCTCCTCGAACGCCCTCTTCGACTGCCAAAATATATAGTGCGTTTATTTAAATTTATTGATCGCAACATTTTACGCAGATGTTATTTAAAGATTTTTTTTCATATATGAGTAATAATTCAATCTTGAAGAGCGTTGTGTATCTCAAAAAACCTATTTCTACGTGTAGATTAAATATTAGTAATGAGATTATATTCACTTGTCTTCACTTATGACTTATCGGGGTTTGATGGAAACGGTTTTTTCATTTTTCCACCAAATATATTCAGTTATCTTTGAATTTCACCTAAGTTGTTCGCAATTAATTTCCTCTACTGGAACAATCTTTCTTTATACTATATCCAAAGTTGATGCGTTTGATTAGTTTTTCACTTTATTGGTGTAAACAGTAATTATTTCTATCAGGATTGAAAAGTATCAAACAGAGACGATTCTAGAAAATAAAGCAAAGCTTAGGACAATATAGAGTTTTGGTACAGTTCGATTGTAAAGGGTTTGTCAATAGAAATGAGAAAATTCATTAGAAATTGTATGCAAATAAATGTTGAATTATTAACATTTGATGAAAGTGATTGTCTGCTGACGATAATCGATAAACCACGTTGCAGTGTCCTTTAACAGGTTTATTGGTAAACATCCCAGCCCATACCTTACTCTCAAATCTAGAAAGCTTTATTTATCTTCCTCAGAAATTCTTTTTCTTCCCATATTCTTCCTTTCCCTCTAACACTGCAGGGAGTTATCATTAAAATAATAATAAACTGCGTTTCAACGAGTCAAGATGGTTTATTTATTAATGATTGTTTCTACAAATAATTTGTTATCAAGTGATTACTAAACGAACATTAAAAATATCCCTGTTAATACTAACGTAAGTATTTCTTCAATTCTGTTAGTATTTCTGAGGTATTTCAGTTCCTTCTGTTAGTATTTCTGAGGTATTTCAGTTCCTTCTGTTAGTATTTCTGAGGTATTTCAGTTCCTTCTGTTAGTATTTCTGAGGTATTTCAGTTCCTTCTGTTAGTATTTCTGAGGTATTTCAGTTCCTTCTGTTAGTATTTCTGAAGTATTTCAGTTCCTTCTGTTAGTATTTCTGAGGTATTTCAGTTCCTTCTGTTAGTATTTCTGAGGTATTTCAGTTCCTTCTGTTAGTATTTCTGAGGTATTTCAGTTCCTTCTGTTAGTATTTCTGAAGTATTTCAGTTCCTTCTGTTAGTATTTCTGAGTTATTTCAGTTCCTTCTGTTAGTATTTATGAAGTATTTCAGTTCTTTCTGTTAGTATTTCTGAAGTATTTCAATTCCTTCTGTTAGTATTTCTGAAGTATTTCAGTTCCTTCTGTTAGTATTTCTGAAGTATTTCATTTCAGTTCCTTCTGTTAGTATTTCTGAAGTATTTCAGTTCCTTCTGTTAGTATTTCTGAAGTATTTCAGTTCCTTCTGTTAGTATTTCTGAAGTATTTCAGTTCCTTCTGTTAGTATTTCTGGAGTATTTCAGTTCCTTCTGTTAGTATTTCTGAAGTATTTCAGTTCTTTCTCTTAGTATTTCTGAAGCATTTCAGTTCCTTCTGTTAGTATTTCTGAAGTATTTTAGTTCCTTCTGTTAGTATTTCTGAAGCATTTCAGTTCTTTCTGTTAGTATTTCTGAAGTATTTCAGTTCCTTCTGTTAGTATTTCTGAAGTATTTCAGTTCCTTCTGTTATTATTTCTGAAGTATTTCAGTTCCTTCTGTTAGTATTTCTGAAGTATTTCAGTTCGTTCTGTTAGTATTTCTGAAGTATTTCAGTTCCTTCTGTTAGTATTTCTGAAGTATTTCAGTTCCTTCTGTTAGTATTTCTGAAGTATTTCAGTTCCTTCTGTTAGTATTTCTGAAGTATTTCAGTTCGTTCTGTTAGTATTTCTGAAGTATTTCAGTTCCTTCTGTTAGTATTTCTGAGGTATTTCAGTTCCTTCTGTTAGTATTTCTGAGGTATTTCAGTTCCTTCTGTTAGTATTCACAGTCAGTACGACGTTCTTCCTTCAGGCTATAAGTTAATAATGATGTGTTAAGGACCACAAATTAGTTGTACAAATGTTTTAAAAAATAATCATTCTTGACGCATTAAAATAACAGTTTTGTTATTTTAAACAATTTCATAGTGACAAACTAATAAATAACATGGGAGTCGACAAGAACATCATATGCATTTATAGAGTGTAGTTCTATTTCGGAGAATTGGTAGTGTGAACAAATTTACAGTTTTTTAAAAATTTAATGCTATTTATAGAGTATGCGGCACCTATTTAAAATATGGTGCTCTTGTAATTGAAGTCTTACATGGAAAAGGTATATGCTTATACGGAAATTGTGTATGCTTATACGGCAATTGTATATGCTTATAAGGAAATTGTATTTGCTTATACGGAAATTGCATATGCTTATACGGAAATTGTATTTGTTTATACGGAAATTGTATATGCTTATGCGGAAATTGCATATGCTTATGCGGAAATTGTATTTGCTTATACGGAAATTGTATATGCTTATACGGAAATTGTATATGCTTATACGGAAATTGTATAAGCTTATACGGAAATTGTATATGCTTATGCGGAAATTGTATTTGCTTATACGGAAATTGTATATGCTTATACGGAAATTATATATGCTTATGCGGAAATTGTATTTGTTTGTACGGAAATTGTATATGCTTATACGGAAATTGTATATGCTTATACGGAAATTATATATGCTTATGCGGAAATTGTATTTGTTTATACGGAAATTGTATATGCTTATGCGGAAATTGTATTTGTTTATACGGAAATTGTATATGCTTATACGGAAATTGTATATGCTTATACGGAAATTATATATGCTTATGCGGAAATTGTATTTGTTTATACGGAAATTGTATATGCATGTACGGAAATTGTATTTGCTAGGGGTCTATTTATTAACAGCTGCCAGCATACAATGAACTAGTTTTATAAATAGGCCTAAGCTATTTGAAGCTACTACTTTTGATATCATTTGGCAAAAAAAAAACACTACTTGTGCGTTTCGCACTAGGTCAGTGCATTGTTTAAAGCCGTGACTCACGGACAAGACACTCAAATAAAATAGCATTAAGATGTACAACAAAAACACTGCAAGTATTTGAAGCTGTATCATTTCAATTTTTTTGTAACGTATAACCCTAATGGGATTTACATGTAAGGTATGGAACTTTTAAGTATACAATCAGAAAAAAGTTATTCTTAAATCTGACAAACATTTTGTGACCAGCAAATCTGACGATCAAAATTAAACTATAGAAATTAGGGCGATGTTTTTAATGTTTATACATTTTTACTCTCACTTTAGTGATAGTAATTATTCACGGTAAGTACCGTCAATTATTTTAATTATCTATTTTTTTTAAAACTTACTGCAAAATCCTATTGGAGTTTTAATACAATGTACAGTGTATTCATATTGGTAAATTTCTTTGTGCAGTGCTTTTACTCTATTGCAATCAAATGCATGATCAGTGTTTTAAAATTTTCTCATCCTATTTTGTATAAATTTTAATTTTACGGTCATTGCCCGTTCTTCCACCAATGGTATATAAAATATCACTTAATATCATTCTTCCCTTAAACGCCAATAATTATGAGCGGGATTTTAATCAGCTTTGCCTAACGAGTAAAATATGCCTTTTTACTTAGCTCAAGTTTTCTCATCTTGAACACATTTCCCTTTGTATTTCCAACCCCACATCGTTACATAATGAAATAAATACAATAGAACCTGGTAAGCTGCTTACACAACTTCTTAGAACGGCGCAAACATTATTGTTGTTTGATTATCATGGGACTAATGTGTAAACATTAATGTATGGAAACATTGGAACATATACTTCGAAAACGAATTGTGTTCTTCTGTACCCAAATAGTGTTTAATTGGCAAACACTAAACATTTATAATAGGGGATTGCGTTCTGAAAAGTTGTGAACTACCATACAATCTACACTCTTTTTAAATCGGGCTAACTACCGGTACAGTCACCCAAAACGTTAAAGTTTTAACCTCAGATCTTTTAATAGCTTATTGCATTTCATTGTTACACTCACATATTAAAAATACACTTCTAAAAGGACCAAAAGGACATGTCATCAATAAATTTTCAAGTATCAAAAGAATCTATTATAAAGTAAGCTGGAATTAGTTGCACGAGAGCTTAAAGTAAAATAAAGCACTTTTATAAAAGGAAACTGCGCCAAGATATAAAAAACGCATTTGTAAAAGAGTTTGCGTTTAGTTACACGACGACCGCCTAAGCTAAAAACACATATTTCTTTGCTGAAGTTACAGCTCGGCATTTTATTATAAAGAGAACACGTTTATAAAACAGTATTGAGTTGTTACGCCGTGACAGTTTAATATAAAAAGACTCTCGTCTATAAAAGATGACTGCGTTTAGTTGCAGCAAGACAGCTAAAAGAGACGAACATTTATAAGAGGAAATTGATTTTAATTGGAGCACGATACCCTAAATTCATAACTATTATTTGTAAAAGGAAATTGCGTTTAAATGCTACGCTACAGCCTAAATTAAAAAAGCGCAAATCTATTTTAAAAAAATTGCATTTCTTGGCTCCGCTACAGCCTAAATTGAAAAAAACGCATATCTAAACAAAAATTCGTTTATATGCTCCTGTCTAACGCATCTATCTAAAACAATTGTGTTTGGTTTGCTCCGTTACAGCCTAAATAAAAAAACGCATATCTATAAAAACAAAATTGCGTTTGTTTGCTCCGCTACAGCCTAAATTAAAAAAAGCATATCTAAACAAAAATTCGTTTATATGCTCCTGTCTAACGCATCTGTCTAAAACAATTGTGTTTGTTTGCTCCGTTACAGCCTAAATAAAAAACGCATATCTATAAAAACAAAATTGCGTTTGTTTGCTCCGCTACAGCCTAAATTAAAAAAAGCATATCTATACAAACAATTGCGTTTGATGGCTCCGCTACAGCCTAAATTAAAAAACACCCATATCTATAAAAAAAAATTGCGTTTGTTGGCTCTACGACCTAAATAAAAAACGCATATCTATTTAAAAAAATTGCGTTTATATGGTCCGCTACAGCTAAAATAAAAAAAGAATATCTAGTAAAAGTAATTGCATTTGTTTGCTCTGCTACAGCCTAAATTTAAAAAAAACGCATCTGTCTAAAACAATTGTTTGTTTGCTCCGTTACAGCCTAAATAAAAAAACGCATATCTATAAAAACAAAATTGCGTTTGTTTGGTCCATTACAGCCTAAATAAAAAAACACCCATATCTATAAAAAAAATTGCGTTTGTTTGCTCCTCTACAGCCTAAATAAAAACACCCATATCTATAAAAAAAATTTGCGTTTACTCTGTTACAGTCTTAATATAAAAATACCTATATGTACAAAAATAATTTCGTTTCTTGGCTCCGCTACATCCTAAATAAAAAACGCATATCTTTAATTACAATTGCATTTGCTGGGTCCGCTACAGCCTAAATTAAAAACCCATATCTATAAAAAAAAATGCTTTTGTTTGCTCTGCTACACTCTAAATTAAAAAACCCATATCTATAAAAAAAACTGTGTTTGTTGGCTCCGTTACAGCCTAAATTAAAAAGCCCATATCTATAAAAAAATTGCGTTCAGTTGCAGAACTAGTTTAAAATGAAAGACACACATTTAAAAAAGGGAATTAGGTTTAGTTGCATCACGATACCCTACTTTCAAAACACATATCTATAAAAGGGTGTAAAGTGAAAGATGCTAGGTAATGCGTAGTCTTGTGATGCATATGAAGCCCAGTGATTTGAAACTGGCAGAGCAATGCCTTGTTTTAACATGTGAGACTTACTTCCTAGACTTGTAAAGTGAAACATAGACGGTTAGGCCAATTTTTTTATTGTGAATTCAGCCGGGAATAGACTAGTCTTGAAACATAACTAAAACTAAATAAAAACATTTTTGTGTTTTGATTTTTTTATTACATGTAATATTTATCTTAAGTATTAAAATGTTACATTACAAATAGTAAAAATGAAAATAAACTGTTAACTAGTCTTATAATAATTTTAAACTTTCTGTTCCGCCGTACATTCTAAAATTCATGCTTTCAGAATTAAGTCTGTCTTTCATAAATGTGATTGCAAATTTCAAACCCTCCAAAACCTAAAACAGAAATGATCATGTGAAACAATTTTTTATATCAGAAATAACATAAATTCATTATACAGTATAATGTGGACAACATGAATGCATAACAAATTACATAAATATAAATAAGACATCCTTTGGGATGGATAAACATAAGTGTAAGATGTAGAACATGGGCAATATTAACAAAACTAATCAAGGCAAAGAAATATTTAGTTTACAATGCTAATAATTAGTAGTCAGTCATATATATATATATATATATATATATATACATATATATATATATATATATATATATATATATATATATATATATATATATATATATATAGTAATCCATCTTTAACAAAAGATTTAAATTTATATCAGAAACGTAAAATTCAATTAATGAAACTAATTGTAATATATTTTTTAACAAACAATGTATTAATAATAATATTGTTCCTAAATATGCACAAATTAATATTAAAAATAAAAGTAATGTAGCACAAAAAACATTTAAAGAAGCAGAAATTCTGTGGGTTAGAAATGAAATAAAATTTTTGTATAAGAAGCAAAATGAAATAACTTTTGAAATTTATAAATTACATTTAAAACTAGCATTTTTTATGGATAAAACAAAATGGATAAAGAAAAATTTAATAAAATTAATATCTTTTTGTTTAAATATAGACAAAGAAAAACGAACACTCTAACCAAAAAACTAGACATATTAAAAATGAACAAAGTTAAAAATAATGAAGTAATCATACATCATAAGTTTCACCCCAATTTTGTTAATTTAACAAATACAAAATTCAGCCAAAATAAAATAAAAATTTTAGAAAACCATAATAAAATCAACCTTAAAAAAGATATGAAAAGAAATATTGATACAATAATAATAGATACTGAATTGGCGATCAATAAATTAAAAGTAGAGGAACAAGAAAATATGCGAATAAAAACCACATGAAATAATAAAGTTATTAAAAATAGCAAAACTAATCATACATACATAAAACAATACTCGCAAATTCATCAAATTAAACAAAAATTACAAACTAATGATCTTATTATGACAAAGGCTGAAAGGTAATGCTGTAGTTATTATTGATAAACAAGAACATATAAATAAAACTGAAAATTATATATCTAAAAACCAATATACACAAATAAATAAAGATCCCACGGACAAATATCAAAATGAAATAAAAAATATAATAAAAACATCATCTAAATTATTTAATCAAAAATATACTAATAATTACATAAATGAGAATCCTAAAATTCCAAGATTAAATGGACTAATTAAATTGCACAAAGAAGATAAACCAATTAGACCATTAGGTAATTTTACAACTGCTGCTTCTTATAAAATTTCAAAATATTTGGCTTTATTACTTAAAGATAAGGTAAAATTAAATAATACTCATAATATAAAAAACTCGATTAAGGTTATTAAGAAATTAAAAGATATTAAAATTGATAATAATACAAAATTAATATCATTTGATGTTACTAACATGTATAATAACACACCTATAATGAAAACACTTGAAATAATAAAAAATAATATAGATACATTTGAAAAAGATGACACATTAACACAAGAAATAATAAATACATTAAAAATCATATTAAATCAAAATTATTTTTTATATAATAATAAAATTTATAAACAAAAGGATGGATTAACAATAGGCTCTCCAATGTCCAGCATATTATCAGAAATATTTTTACAAAATATAGACATTGAAATAGATAAGATTATTAAAACATATGATCAAAATGGACACTGGTTTAGATATGTAGATGATGAATTATACATATCAAATAATAATGGTTTAAATATTGATAAAATATTAAAATGTATAAATAATATACACGAAAATATAAAATTTACTTATGAATTTGAATCAAAAAATAAACTAAATTATTTAGATATTACAATTACTAGAAATATTGAATCATTTGAATATAATATATATATATAGAAAACCAACGCAGACAAATCAAATAATACCTAATTATTCAAATCATCCATACAACCAAAAAATGGCAGCGCTTTATAATTTACTACATAGAATGCACAAAATACCAATGAACTTAAATGATCAAATAAAAGAGAAAAATATATTATATCAAATTGGTTTAGAAAATGGATATAAATGAAATACTATAGATAAATTAAATAATAACATAATAAGAAAACAGAAATATCAACAGCCTTCCAGAGAAGAGGATACCCAAAAAGACTCATTGAAAAAAAAATTCATTTAGCACAATCCTCGGTTCACCCCAAACCACAAACAGAACAAAATAAACTGTCTTTAATAACAGACTACCGTCCTGGTCTACATAAACTCAACAAGATATTGAGAGATGGCTTCAAAATTCTTCAAGCTTCTGTCCACACCAAAAATCTTTTCACCGATCTACCTCAAATTTGGTACAAACAACCTCCCAACTTGAAAAACATCTTAGTACATCCTAAACTACCAGACCCTGATGCAGAGAAACCACACAAACTTCCTCATGGCTCCTTCCCATGCAATATACCTAGATGCAAGACGTGTCCAATACACCCTTCAGCAAATAGTTTCAACAGCCAAACAACAAAAATTGTCTTCAAAATACAGGGTCATCATAATTGTACATCGAAAAATGTCATATACCAGCTACAATGTAAATTTTGCTCAGCACAGTACATAGGCCTGACCACGGATGGTCTGAATATCAGAATGAATGGCCACAGACATGATGTTAAAATTATGAATATGGATAGGCCAACAGCTCAACATGCTGCGAGTCACATCACAACTTTTGATGACTGCTATACCATAAAAATAATTAAATCACTCCCCCCTGATTGCAATCCCTCAGAACTGAGAAGATGAGAACTATCATACCGGTGGTATACCAAGTCCAGAAAATCCCCTAACCTCAACATCAGATAAATCCATTCATTTATTCATGTATTTATTTATTTATTTATTTTTTCCCTAATAGCCTTAGATGTCTCCAATCTCTTTTCCCCTGACAGACTTATATAAACTATAATCACTCATATGCTCATGGAAACAATATATATATATATTCTTGATATTTAACGTTATCCATTGTTTTTCCGTTGCACTGACTTTATGAAGTTAATATATTACTATGTAAGTAATTTTATCCACCATTTAAACAATCTAAAATGGTGGATAAAATTACTTACATAGCAATATATTAACTTCATATATATATATATATATATATATATATATATATATATATATATATATATATATATATATATATCTTTAATCTGTGCATCTGTGACATCTGATTTCTACTCTACACAATCTGTGATTACAACTTATATTTATTTTATTTCATTCCCTCATATTTCTTTTTGTGTTTTCTCTTTGATTGACAAAGACCACTGTGTTGTTGAAATATATCATTCGTTAAGTGCTTTTATGTGTTCCTATTTCAAGACTACAGAGTGGACTCTTACCAAGGTTAGTCTGTCAGTCTCTTAGTCAAAAATCTAAATAATCTTTACCAACAAAAACTAACCTAAATATATATATATATATATATATATATATATATATATATATATATATATATATATATATATTATGACAAATCAAGCGAAACTTGATTTATCTGACCGAAAATATTTGATAACTGAAATATAACTTTTAAACTAGCGATGAAAGTCCTTGTTTGTCTTTTATAAATATCATCAAAATCCTTTAAAGAAATTTTATATATCCCAAATTTTCCTGAGGAGGTATATTGTCTTTTGTACTTCCTGATGTACTATTTGAGAATTGTTTGAACTTGCTGTTTGGGGAGGGAAATATAGTTTTAGAAGGTGTAAATTGATATATTTCTGCGTTTGTTAGTATGATAAGGATAGCTAATTTGGTTTGAATGCATCGGAGGTCAATTAACTATACCACTCTGGATTTAAGCAGTGTTGTTCAAAAGTTTTTTGTGTTCATTACATTAGTGAAAAACTTGAAAATAAAGGGACTCTTCATTTTGAAATACAATTTTTAATCCATAATTATATTTTGCAGTAGTATCATCCTAGCTGTTTTCATTTTCTATTATTTTGAAATATGTGATTAATTTACTTTTTAAATCCCTAACACTGCTAACAACTCATACCAGAAAATTCTATCGTGTTTGAGAAGCAATCAGACATTTTTTTTTTATGAAAAATTGAATGCAGTATATTGCTTTGTTTTTGGTATGAAAAAAAACAAGCAAAACCCACTATATTGTAAAACAGAAAAAAATTCTGTATATTGTCACCTTTGTATATTTCCACAATTACACAGAATTAAAAAAATAAAAGTTGTTTTGTTGGTGCAACAGTTGCAATGAGTGTTCGGCGTTGTTAAAATGTAAATTATGAATGCTAAATATGTACATGGTTAAGTTCATTAGCTAAATTAAGTTAATAAAAATGATTGCTTTAAAAACATAAAATTTGTTAGGTTTTGTTTTGCCCACATTAGTGGGTTTTGCTTGACTTTCTCAAACCCATTACAAAGCGATGTAATGCATTCAATTTCTCATTAAAGATTACTGCTTCTCAAGCATGATAGAATTTACAGGTATGAGTTGTTAGCAGTGTTTGAGATTTAAAAAGTATATTCATCACACATTTCAAAACAATAGAAAATGAAGACAGCTAGGTTGAGACTACTGCAAGATAAGCTTTTAGACTATGCACTTAAAATTGAAGAGTTCCTTTATCTTTAAACTTTTTCTCTGATGTAATGAAACACAAAAATATTTTGTACTACACTATTTAAATGCATATTGCTAGTAGTTTATTAATCTCTGATGTATAATGAACAGGGAGAGCATTCAAGTTCATAATTATAAGGTCTCGTGGTTTGGCGGATTTTCCAATCACCATTAATGGTAGTTTATTTGTTCCCGCGGTGTTCACACACTTCAAATTAGCTCTCGTTAACATAATGACAAACGCAGAAATATATCAAACCTAGTAAAACTAGGTTTCCCTCTCCAAACAAGTAATGTAAGCTAAATTTGTGTGCTTCTGCAAAAGAAGTGTGTGATGTTATTGCGAATTAACTTTAATGGTTGACCAAAAAATATTTCTTGTCACTCTAATCAACAAGTTTTTTTTCAAATTGCAATACTGTTGAAAAGTTAATCAATGAGTTAATTATACTTTATGAATATAACATGTTTGAGAATGTTATTTTTAGTGAGGTTTTCAGTTTTTTTTAAACATTCTTTTCAAGATTTGTTTACCAACATATATAAAGCTGTTTGTTGTAATCTTCTTGAATTCATTGATTAAATTATAAGTAGTTATGACATAACCAAGTGAATACTTTAGGGCTTACTTGCTGACATGCTTTAAAACAATCGTTTTGTTTATGAAGCTAAACGTCTTCTTAGTTAGACAGAAGTAAGTAGACAGCTTCGTAAACAAAATGATTGTTTCGAAACGCGTTAGTAAGACCTAAAGAATTCACTTAGTTCCGGTATAATTACTTACAATGTATAAAGCATTGGCATTTGATAAATTACTCAAGTTGCAATGACAGAATCTAAAAAATCGGTTAAATGCCTCCAAAGTTATCGTGGTACAAACATTAAAAAAATCCTACAGATCAAATACAGAACCTTCGTTTGTAGTGAAGCCTGTAAAAACAACTACAGGTAACTTATTCAGAAAGAAACAAGGTAAAACATGTCTGTTTCATTCACCAATCTAATTACTTTGAACAAATTTACCAAGATAGGGAATGTTTAAAATACAGATTTTTCTGCCTGCAAGCAGAAACAACATACAATGTATACAGACTTTCTGAATATTAATACATTCAAGATATTTTTTAGTTTAATAAAATGCCTTTATAAAGCGTATGAAAATGAAAGTTTACAATTTCAGCCTCACAGTGATATATGTTTTGTTGTATTTACCAATTGATACAGCATTATATTTTTTTCAGTGCTTGATAATATTACGTGTGACTCGAACATGACATATGCCAGATAGTGACAAAAATTCACGCAACTTTAATGAGCCAATTCCAACTTGAATGAGATATAGAGTTAAGAATATTTACAAATTATTTTAACCAGTACATCAGGGTATAGTTACATGGTAACCAAAATGTACATAAGGTATTTATTTATAGCTGACAAAATAATTTTGTTGTTATTGTATTTAATGAAGTTAAATCTCATTTCAAACTTAGCTTCAAGTTTTTTCTTGGTTATCTACTACGTGTTCAGTAATGAAAATTTAATACCTTGCTTTAATTACTTTCTTAATAAATATTTACAAAGTCTTTCTTTACCTGATAAATATGTAATTCATCTGCTTCAACCTTCAGAAAAAGAGCATATATAATTATAGTCTATTATAGAAGTTCTACTTAAGTTCTGAAAACCTGTTGAGCAATCTTTACTAGATGTGACCCTGTGGCTGCTTTGTTACATTTAGTAGTTTATAATCCAAATCAAATGTAGATACCTTAACCCTCAAATCTGGGCTTGCATTAAGCTTGTTTCGATATTTGTTCTTTATAAAAGCATAAGAAGAGAATTCTCTCCGCACGAGTTCAGTACTAGTAAGTGGTACTAAAACATTAAGTTCTTTTTTACTTAGAAGTTCATATTCATCAATAATTCTTGCACAAAAATTTTCAAGGCTTCTTGTTTTAAATCAACTTTAAGGTAGAGTCTGTAGAAAGTTCAGCTGATTTTAAATTAAACTTTATTTTTTTAAAATTTCACTAAATTTCCTCTGCTACTTAATAATAATAACAATTTATGTACTACAATATGTTTACACACGCCTTGAAGGACTTTATGTAAATCATTTTACTCAATTATATTGTTTATTTCCTTTGTAATTCTGTTATAATTATTATTTGGATCAAATTGACCTACATTGTATTTTCTGTGCATATTATTTTATTATATACTTCTATTTGAATTTGTTACACATATAAGTCGGGTGTTACCCGTCTTTCAAATTGTACCTTGGTAATATTTTAAATGATTCTATAATTTCATTTCAATTCTTTCATATTTTCTTTAGATTTATCTTGTTTTAACTTAAACCTGCGATTGCATTTTGGAATATTATTTCCTTTGAATATCTATCATTTTTAAATAAAAATAACTGGTTTCCCCCTGGTCTTTGCTCCTCTTTTGTAACGTAATACCACTTTCCTTTCATTTTGCTAAAATTGGGTTTAAAAACTCAATTACTACTTGCACCAGGTATCAGTGTTATTTTTCTTATTTGTTGCAACGCAAGAAATTTTGCTATTTAATTTTATTTCACTCAGTGAATTGAGTCCTTCTCACTTCATTTCTTTTATTTTTGCATAATGTCCGCCTTTATCCATTTTCGGTGTACCCTTAACTGGTTTGTCGTGTACCCCCAAGTAGTGATGGGAAGTGATTTGCAAACCTGTGATTTAGTCATTGTTATTTGTAAATCACAGTTCAACCTGTTTCATAGCGAGATGAAGTAGCAGGTTTTTGGTTAACAAAACTGTAACGGAGTGGCAAATTACGCCTACCAAGATCATTGATCATAGACTATGATTTGTGCATGTGGGAGGCGCCTGGAGTCGGAGTGCGATGTGTGTCAGTAACTGATTTGACAAACGGTACAAAACTAAATGAGCTGGAAATGAGAACCGGTTTTTGTTTTACTGTGTAGGCGCCCCGTGGTGTTATGATTGTGATAGCTAAAAATCGTTTTGAAACAGTTTTGTTTGAAGTATTTCCTTACTCATTTATAAATAATTTGTTTAATTGAAGTCGATTATTTTTAGGTGTTATTTTTAGTATTTACTACAATACAGTTTGTGCCTGAAAGTGAAATGACAAGCGAACAAAAGAAACAGCGGGAGAGACGAAATCAAAGCGTAATTTGGACATTGTTTTCTAATAAAAATGATAAGGAAAGTCAAATGACATTTTGTATTTGTAAAAATAAGTTTTCTTTCAAAATTTCAACACCCGACACTCTCAATGTAGTTTTTCGGCATAAAAAGAACCAATGGTAGTAACGGTTATATAGTTATTACAACCAGCAGTAATATAAAGAAAATTCAATAGGAAAAATATCACTAAAATTCCTATATTTCTTTGTTGTAACAATTTTAATATATATGAATTGTATTAAATCTAGATGTTATACAAAATAATAAATAATACTACAAACTATAAATAAATTCTTTATCTAATATTTATGAAAACACAAAACAATTTTTGATAACTTTTTTAGTCTTACTATTTTTACACACATTTTAATAATTTCTGTTATTTAATTCCTTCTATTATCTCACACACTCTTCTTATACTCTCTCTCTCTCACTTACACACACACTCACTCACGCTCACACTGCAACAAACCCCCCCCCCCCAATACCTTGTCTCTACCTATTCTAATCTATCTATTCTTAACCACCTGAGTACTGTTTCAAATGCACTTAAGCGGATGCAATAACACTCCGACCTGACTTGCTGTTCTAAACATGCCCCCTACTGTTAACTAATATTGTGAGGGCTATATAGTCATTTTGTCAGCTGAAAAGATACATATTAGCATGAACAATCATAACATACATAAGAACTTTTCATGTGCCATTCTTAACAGGTGATCCAGGTTCGGCCATGCAAAATATGACCCTGCTTAATTTTACCTTTTTATAGGCTCCTGTGTTACATTTAAGCACCATCTGCCAGTGGAACTTGCCCCTAGACCTTGATTTAAAAATAAACTATTGTTTAATATAGCTCAAATATTTAAAATTAATTTTCTCTCAGGAGGAAACTCTACTGTTGTAACATTAGGATTTTATTTTATTGCATTCATTATTTTATAAATTTAAATATTCTTAATATATAACTTTTAAACCATTAGTTTTATAGTTGGAAAAAACTTTGAGGTTTTATTTATTTATTAACACAGGATATTTTGGAATTAATTAAAAAGATTTTGTATAATAATTTTAGTGATAAAAAAGAATATAAAAATTAACAAAATTATACACTTTGTGATTTCTACTGCCTTATTATGGGAATATGCAGAAAATTATTTTAACATTACATATTTGATTGAATTAATTTTTACTTATGTTTAATTTATCTTATGAATTTAAAAATTGATTCTTGAAAACTAAATTAAAATTTTATTTTAAATTTTCACAGTATACTGTAATACCCCATACTTACGCGATAGATGAGACCGGACGATAACCGTGTAAGTTGAATTCACGTAAGTCTGGGTATAATTTTACATACAATTACATAGGAATTATGTTTAATTGGGACCAAAGACTAAATAAACTAATAATTTACTTCTAAATTTAGTTGTCTGGCAAAACCGGCAAGGTCTTCAATCACATCAGCAATTTCATCAGACTCTAGCACTGATTCCGTTTCGGTTTCAGTGGGGAAAAAAATAGACACTTTTTTTCAAACTCCATTTAGAGTTTTTTGTGAAATTTCGTTCCAAGATTGTCCAATGATTCTCAAAGCATCTAAAACATTGAATTGTTTCTAAAATTCATCAACAGAGATCCCGTTATTCTGTCTCATAGCTTCATGCAGATTCGCAAATGATCTTTTGTAATAAGCTTTAAAATATTTTGATGACTCCCTGATCTAACGGTTGTAGCAAACTAGTTGTGTTCGGTGGGAAAAATATTACTTTCACGCTTGTGGCGAAATTAAAGTAGTAGGGGGATGGCCAGGTTCATTGTCAATTTTTAGGAATTGTTTTAAAAGGAATTTTTTTAGGCAAACAATAACGATATGAAATGATGACCAAACCCGTCCTCAAAAAGGGAAGTTGTTACCCAAAACTTTCGATTCAACTTCCAAATCATGGGTAAGCTAGATTTAGAAATATTTTTTAATACCCTCTGATTTTCTGAGCGATAAACTATGAGAGGTTGCAACTTACAGTCACCAGCATTATTCGTACCAACCATCACTGTCAATCGGACTTTGGCGACCTTAAAAACTGGAAATATTTTCTCCTAAACGTTCTTTTAGGAATTTTTTTTGCAAAACAGGGCAGTTTTTGCGGAACTTGGACAGCATGATTTAAAACCGCGTAACTTGGGAATCGCGTAAGACGGGGTAGTGTAAGTCAAGATATTACTGTATTATACGTTAATTATTCCCATAATTTTTAACTCTTGAATTAATTTTTCTTAACTGTTTATATAACATTCTGTTATGATAATAGTTATTTAATAACTTCAAATTCATTTACCAATATTACATGAAATTATTACTCATATTTAATATTTTAAATTATTTAAACTTTTGCTACAATTCTTTACTCTTTTGACCTTATTAAAAATGACCAAGTTTATATTGTCAAAACCACTCTATTAAGTTTAATTAAATGTTCTTTTGTTGGTTTCTTCATGACTAAGCCGGTCTAGAGACCTTAATATGAAATTTGAATAATTTATGTCCATAAACTTGTCTTTTTGGAAAACTGACTTATTTATTCTAATTTTAATGATTTTACACAATTCAATATTAATATAAGAAAAATCTTTTACTTTTTTATATAGAGTGAAGCCATTGTTTATTTCTTTATGAATCAAAATTTTGAATTATGATTGTCTGAAAAGTTTGTTAAATTTTAACAAAAGTTCTCACTTCCTGACATCCTCAGTTCCTGGCCCTTAGATCTAGTTGAAGCTGGGATCTTCTTTTTTCCCCCTGGATCCTTTGGATTTTCGGACAGTGAAACCCTGGTAAGTCATAACGATTTAGTTACACTTCTACGAAATGGAAGTACCAATTGCCGATTTACGATTTATAACTTGCGTTATAAATTTGACGATAGAAACGTTCCTGTAATTACTATCTGGCCTGTTGAGTTTAGCTGAAAACCAACATAGTTTCGTTCGCCACTTGTAAAATTCCTTTTTTTTTTGGACTTCCCTAAAAAACCTTGCACTAAATTTCAAATTGGCTTTGCCGCACTTCCCCCTCCATCTTCTCGGTCTTACAACTATGATAGCTTATTTTCTTGTCGTAGTTTGTTTCTCCGTTACATGAATCAGCTTGTTTAAAGGACGTTATTGTTCTTTCCATTCCTAAAATATCTATTTTATTTAAATTTGTTTAATTTTGTTTCTTAATAAAGTTTTATGGTTTATTATTTCACTATTGATTTTTTCACACTTTACTTGTTATTTATTTAGAAATGTCAATGGTGGTTGTAGGTGGTCAGGTTCGCTAGATAGTATTTTATAGTTATTTTCTTGCACTGAATTATCAACACTACAATCCTGGTATTGTCAAATTTATTTGTTAATTACAGTTTTTATTCTTTACAATTAAATATTGGCTTTTCCAGTCTGTTATTCTATGCTTTGCTTTATTATAAACATTTTAACATTTTCTAGTTACAATTTAATTTT